>CM068376.1:337798213-337923213 GCA_034769895.1 Magicicada septendecula
TGCGTTTACCGATGAAAGTAATCTGAGCTGATCGTGTTTCGTATGCAAGTTCTTACGAAGCTTTCACGGCCGACTTCAACATCGTTGAAATTATGCGTTTACCGATGAAAGTAATCTGAGCTGATCGTGTTTCGTATGCAAGTTCTTACGAAGCTTTCACGACCGACTTCAACATCGTTGAAATTATGCGTTTACCGATGAAAGTAATCTGAGCTGATCGTGTTTCGTATGCAAGTTCTTACGAAGCTTTCACGGCCGACTTCAACATCGTTGAAATTATGCGTTTACCGATGAAAGTAATCTGAGCTGATCGTGTTTCGTATGCAAGTTCTTACGAAGCTTTCACGGCCGACTTCAACATCGTTGAAATTATGCGTTTACCGATGAAAGTAATCTGAGCTGATTGTGTTTCGTATGCAAGTTCTTACGAAGCTTTCACGGCCGACTTCAACATCGTTGAAATTATGCGTTTACCGATGAAAGTAATCTGAGCTGATCGTGTTTCGTATGCAAGTTCTTACGAAGCTTTCACGGCCGACTTCAACATCGTTGAAATTATGCGTTTACCGATGAAAGTAATCTGAGCTGATCGTGTTTCGTATGCAAGTTCTTACGAAGCTTTCACGGCCGACTTCAACATCGTTGAAATTATGCGTTTACCGATGAAAGTAATCTGAGCTGATTGTGTTTCTATTTCTTTTATGAATTCGCTAACTGCTATAATTTTTTATTGTTCGACTAAGCTTTTCGTCATTACTGACATCTTCAGGTCTTAAACAACGTTTGTGGTTGTTTAAGACCTGAAGATGTCAGTAATGACGAAAAGCTTAGTCGAACAATAAAAAATTATAGCAGTTAGCGAATTCATAAAAGAAATAGTAAGGATGGCTGCTAATTTAAACAATACGAATGATTGTGTTTCGTATGCAAGTTCTTACGAATCTTTCACGACCGACTTCAACATCGTTGAAATTATGCGTTTACCGATGAAAGTAATCTGAGCTGATCGTGTTTCATATGCAAGTTCTTACGAAGCTTTCACGGCCCATTATCAGTGTCCAGATTGGGACGATGTCAGCCATTTTCCACCTTAGAGATGGGATAGGGACTAATCATAGAGACACTGATGGTGAAGCCGAAACGTTTGTCAATAACGATAACTGTGGACGACGGCCAAACAGCCCGACCGATAATAATAATTCCAACAGTGATTTGATTTGGTTCTACGTTTGCTAAATCAGAGGTCCAGACGTTTCTACTCATTGTGTGCAGTGTCTTAGTTGCCGTAAGTGAGCAAAAACTCCAACACGTTCCGCTTATGTAGTTAGAGGTATCATGTCGGTTTCAAATGACTAGTTTACGTGTCTGTTGTCATGTAAATTAGCAAAACGTAGAGAGATAGGAAACGTCTGTTGTGACAAAAGTAATTATGAAGACAACGCCAAGTCGAGACCGAGAAGTATACTAGTACGCGTTTAGCCTGTCTCCCACTCTCTCACACCTTCTCCCTGTATAACATTGTATAATACATTTTTACTACACTTTTTTATCGTCTGTTATTGGTGTAAATCATTATGTTTGTCACCATCATCGTCATCTACAAGGATACTAAGGATAGTTTGTTCCGGTCTCAAATAAGGCACAGATTATAGCTGGTCACTCCAGCGCTTCCTCGGACGTCCCACACCTCTCCGTCCTCTCGGTTTATAGTTCCATAATTGTTTGGGGATGCGACAGTCATCCATTCGGCAAAAATGTTCCCACCAATTCAGCCGATACTGGACGATCCTCTCTAGTAGGCCTATACTCATAATATTCAGTTCCTTCCGTATATCTGTGTTTCTTCGATGATCATAGAGAGTATACCCTGCCACGTGCCTGCGAAATCTCATTTCAGCCGCTTGGATGCGACTAGCCTGGCCTTTCGTTAAAGTCCAATTCTCAGACCCGTAAAGAAGTGTGGGAAGAGCCATCACCTTGTAGAATTTTAGACGTGTTCGTTTACTTGCTGACTTAAGGGTTCGCCTAATGGTCCCGCACATAAGGTTCAACTTATGCAACTTATTCACAACGTCGTTGCTTGCAATATAAGATACACTGTAGCCCAGGTATTCAAAATTGCTAACTTGTTCCAGGCATCTATAACAATTTTTGCCCGTACGGGATCAGTTCCTCGAAAATCCATCACCTTGGTCTTAAGTGTGGATATTTCACCTCTTCTACATTAGTTTCTCTTCTATTTCTTTGCTCAATCTGTGGGTTGTCGAGTCACTTCTGTTTTCAGCTTGTAAGAAGATGGTGGTTTGGGGTGTTACTTCGCTTGGCTTATGAGAGGATTTACTTTTTAATAACAATCGATCTTGAATTAGTAGTGAATAATTGTATTTTGTTTTATTACCAGAAACTAGAATTAGAATTTTACGAACAACAGTAAAATTAGTAAAATTTAGAAAGATTAATATAAATTCCTTAAACCCAATTTCTACCATTATTTCTTTTATCACTTAACATTTTTATTGCCTTTGTTTTTTGTATTAACTGACGTGTTCTTACTCATAAGTAATTTAGTATTTATAAGGGAGTAACCCCTGTTAAACTTTAAACATTTAAAATAGTTTTCTTACAGTTTGTTGTCGTTGCGGTCACTTAAGGCGCACATCCTCTTTCTTGAACTATTCCCAGGAACTCATCTTCCATCCTTCTGTAACTCCTATTTATCAACTCAACTCACCTTATCTTTTGGGTTTTCCCTCCATTTGTCATTTAATTGTTGGTCGGTAGTTAGGAAGGTAAGAAGGGATAGGTGTTTTGGGCGCAAGCGTTCCACACGTGAAAACCAAATTTGCTGACGCGTAGGTTCCTACAAGAAGTTCTGTGACTATTCTTGCTGACGGAGAATTCCAGTATCTTTATTAGTTATTTTTCTACTACCGTAGTTTTTCTACCGTAGTTTAGCAGGTCAGGTGCACTAGCGCGCACGTGTTTGGTTTTCAATTACCGACACTTGGCACTTTATTTATTCTGGAATTTTCACAGTCTTACAAGCTCTTCTCTTTAATTTAGTATAATTTGTGCAACTGACGTTTTCATTATCTTATAACTTAAAAATTAACCACAACGTAACTTATTGCATGGTTTATTTAAGTGGTAATTTATTAGATTAAATTAAGTTAGTATATTAATTTAATAAACAAACTTTTCAAGAGTTTATGTTGCTTAATTCTGCAAAGCGGTTTCGAGCTTCAGCCACTTCCGCTATTTCTACAGAATGCATTAGCAATGGCGAAGAGGATAGGACAAATCTACGAAAGCGCTTTGCAGAACTGACAAATTAAGTTTTCTAAAAAGAGGTTTATTAAATAAATATAATAAATGTTAATATATAGGTCTATCTACGAGGTCTATCGTATGCTTATTACGAAGGGTATCACGGTCGGAGACAACGTTACTAAAACTATTATGTACCGGACTGTTGGGCCGTGATCCATTGCTTACCGTTTCGTCTCTAAACATTTCGGCCACATCTACGCAGGCCATCTTCAGTAGAAAAGAAAGAAAGAAAACGTTAGAAAAAAAGACAGCCCGAACGTACCTCACGGTTGACCTGGAAGAAACGAGTTCCCTACATAACTGACTGACTGACTGACTCTCGGCTGCGTGATTGTGCGTCGCAGAGACGACCCACTAAGGCATCTGAGTTCCGAGCTGCCTTCAGGAGCTTCTGCCTCATGGCCCTGCCCAAATAGGGCGACTTGCTCTGTAGCAGGCCGTTTCTCGACTGTTGTGCTAGCCTACGCTAGCGCAGTATACACCGAGGGCGTTTCCACGAATCATCTGGACGTATACGGTACCTGTCCAGCCCAGCCACCAGAGGATTGTCTGGGAACCTCGCCGCACGAGCATAAAATTTGCGTGCAAGTCGCCTGAAGGTGTCGTCTAGGGATCGGACGCCAAGTAATCTCCTTAGAAGGCGAGATGAGAATCGGCGGGGACTTGGCCGCTAGCCGAAGACCCCTGTCGAGGACGCTTTGCAGTTTCTTTTTATGCATGTTGGTGAGGTAACCCCAGACCGGGCAAACGTGTAATGGCCTGGCAGCAAATACGCGCCGACGACCATCTTGCCCAGTTTCTCAGTCGAGCGGATGCTCACTTAAGAACTCTCTGAGCGTGGGTACGCCAGGTGAGCCGACGGTCAAAGTGTACTCCGAGGTACTTCACCTCGTTGGATCAGCGCAAGTACGTCCTGTCGTACAGGGTTCTTTCGTCGCTTAGAGAATTGGAAGGCTACACACTTGGTCGCGTTGAGAGACATCCTCCAGTTATCAGTCCAGTCCCCGAGCGAGTCGAGCTGGCGCTGCAGTCGTAAGACAGCCAGTTCTGCGTTGCTATCGGCTGTAAATACAGCCGTGTCGTCCGCAAGGAGGGCCATCTGGACTCCAGGCTGTCTCGGCACGTCGTTGGCGTAGACTGAGAACAGAAGGGGGCCAAGAACACTACCTTGAGGGACACCGGCAGCGATTCGTCTCTCGGAAGAGACAGACCTCTGACGCAGAAGGTCCTCTCCGTCAGAGCTAGCAATCAGATGTTGGTAGCAGTCTGGGAGCTAGATTTCCTAAGCTTGAATAGGAGCCCCCATCATGCCATACGCTGTCGAAGACTTTTTCTACATCTAAGAAACAGCCAACGGTCTGTTGTCTCCGACAGCCGGCGTCCGTGATGTATTCCACCATTCTCATCAGGTGATAAGTGGTGGAATGCCCCACACGGAAGCCAAACTGTTCGGGGACCAGCACGTCAAAGTTTATTAGGTAATCTCGTACACGATGCTGCACGAGTCGCTCAAAAATCTTGGAAGTAGCGGAAAGTAGGCTGATGGGCCGGAGGTTGTCGGGGCAGGAAGCATCCTTTCCCTGCTTCGGGATCACGATGACCGTCGCCTTTCGCAATTTCTTGGGAAAGTAGGCCTGTCTAAGACACGCGTTGAACAAGTCAGTCAAGAACTGAACTGCAGGCTCCGGGAGAAGACGTAGAGCGGTGTTCGTAACACCGTCCGGGGCTGGAGCTTTTCTTGGCTGAAGTTCAGCGAGTCGATCTGAGACCTCTTCCAAAGTAATGGGTTCGGGCTCCGCCGTGATCGGAAGAGACAGAAAGTCCTCCACATCCATCTCGACTTCTTCGTCGAAGCCCCAGTGTATGGGCGGGTTGAGAGCGAACTGACGCTCGAAAAACGAGCCCAAGTACTCGGCCTTCTCCTCCGGGCGTCCCAGGAGTTGCCCGAACGTTCCAACGATCGCGGGGAGTGGAGGTCGTTGTCTTCGTCCCGTCATCGTACTAGGTATTCTGTACGGGTGACTTTGCGGGCCCGAATTCCCCGTTCGGGCCACAGCAAGTTCCCAACAGCTATGTCGGAACGCTTTCAGACTGTCACGCAGTTGTCCAGTGAGCCGATTGTATGCTGCCTTATCGGCCGGATCACGGGTCCTCTGCCAACGTTTCCGGAAATAATTCCTCTCGCGAGCGAGACGAGAGTCTTCCTCAGGGATGAGACCGATAGTCAGGCGTGAGACCGGTTCGCATGCGTGAAGACACGTCTACTGTCTAGATAATTGCCTCTTCGATTCCGAGGTACTTTACGCTGTTGGTCCAGGGTACCTCGACGGGGCCTACTTTAAGCTGCCGAGGCCGCTTGCGTTTGCGCGAGAATATTACCGCGGCACTCTTGGAAGCGTTAACGGCAACTCCCCAGTCATCGGTCCACCCGACATACGCGTCGAGTTGACGCTGGAGCTTAATTGCCGCATAACTTGCGTTCGGCTCTGAGGTAAAAGCTGCAGTGTCGTCCGCGAACAGCGACAACTTAACTCCAGGAACTCGGGGCGTGTCATTCACAAACAGCGAGAACAGGAGAGGCCCAAGGACACTTCCCTGAGGGACGCGAGCGGTAATACGCCTCTCCGAAGAGAGAGCGTGGTTTATTCTCACTCGGAAGCTACGGTCTCGCAGAAAGCTGCCGATCAAATGAACGTACCAATCTGGAAGAAGGACTTCCGTGAGCTTGTAAAGGACACCCTCGTGCCACACGCGGTCAAAGGCTTTCTCTACGTCTAGGAAGATCGCAGTCGTCTGTTTGCCCTGGCAGCCAGCCTCGGTAATGCATTCCACGAGTCTCATCAGCTGATGAGTCGAGGAGTGCAGCTCACGAAAGCCGAACTGTTCGGGGATCAGCACGTCTAGTCTTTCTAGATGGTCGCTGATCCTACGCTGGATCAATCGCTCGAAAACCTTGGACGTCGCGGACAAGAGGCCGATGGGTCTGAGGTTTTCCACGCGAGAAGAATTCTTTCCCGGCTTGGGTATCACTATTACTGTAGCCGTTTTCTATTTCACCGGAAAGTAGGCCAGTCTGAGGCATGAATTGAACAGGTCAGAGAGGAACTGGTGTTCCTCGCTCCGGAAGGCGATGGAGGGCGGAATTCATGACTCCGTCCGGGCCAGGCGCCTTCCGAGGTTTGAGTTGAACAATCCTCTCAGAGACCTCCTTCGGGGAGATGGGCTCCGGCTGGACTGTGATACCAGCCGATAGAAAGCGCTCTACCTCGCGGCAGATTTACTCAGTGAAAGCCGGGTTCTTGGATGGGTTGGGAGCGAACTATCGCTCTATCGACAGGAGCTCCGTTTGTGGAGGCTTATATGCGGAAACCACGAGTAGGCCGCCGAGAGCACCATGGAGCTCAACCGCGGTGCACTCGAGGTTCCGCCGCTGAGGCAGGACAACGCGGTGATGGCGAAGACTCGCCTTCACCGCGATGGCTGTGCCCCCTCCTGCGCGATCCGACCGGTCATCCCGGTAGCACACGTAGTTGGGTAGTCGGAATCGATGATGCGGGGTCAGGTGCGTCTCTCCAATAAGAAGCACATCGGGCTTGTGACGGGCAACGAACTCTAAGAGCTCAGAATGCCGGGAAGCGAGGCCGTATGCGTTCCACACCACGAGCTCGAGGTCTCGCTTGAGGGATTGCCGTGGTTGTCCGTTCATAGCAGACCAATAATACGGCAGGCTTCCACCAAGAGGAGGAATTTATCTTGGGGAGAGGCTGATGCCAAGCGTTCCTTGATTTTGCGGAAAGTTTGGGCTACTTTCTGCGAGTCGTAGCTTGCCAGAAAGTCGGAAACGACGGCGAGATCATCGGTAGATGAGGCCTGGGGAGAACGCTTGGCAGCAGCTGCATAGCTGTGGCGAGGCGAGGCGGTGAAAGCCTTGGGGGCAGGTTCTGGAGCGGGTGGTCGCTCTGGCTTTTGGCGGACAGGCTTGGGTCCAGTGGCAGGTTTTGGCTGGCCCGTGTTCTTGGCCTGAGTTCTACTTTGCTTTTTGCCTGATCTGGGGTAGCGAGGCTTGGGTGGCGGCGGCAGTGGAGGATCAATTTCCTCGTCATCCTGCGGCAATGGGACTTTAGCGTAGGCTGGTATCTCGCGTTCCGGTTCCGAGGGCGCGGCTTTTGGTGTGGCCTGATTAGTTGCGCTCGGGCTCACTGCACTTGGTGGTGGTTCCGGAACCGGAGCAGACCTTGGGACTGGTTTCCGGACCACAGGTTCCGTACGGCCGACATAATCGAGGGGTAAGCAATAACCAAATTCCCTATACAACTTCTGCTGTCCTAAGCGAGCCAATCATAAAGCAGCTAAACCCTGATTGGTTCGGTAGCAGGTTTGTGATTGCCTTGCTTAGGACAGCTGAAGTTATATAGGTGTACGATGCCGCCAGCGAGCCCACGTGACATGTCCGTACATTCTGCTTCCAGACTTCGGACTGAACAGGACCTGCTCTCTTTAGCTCTCTCCTCTGGACGCTGCTTCAGCTTCTTGCTGCATTCGCCCGCCTCTCCGCTTGGACGAGGAATACCGCCTTTCTACAAGGAAAGAAGACCCAGGAGCCAGCTGCTGCCGGTGAACTAAGTAGCTGGTACAAGTGGCAGCTGGCAGAAGACCTTTTTAGGACCACCTGCGCCGGAAAACATCTTACCGGACAGGAAAGAAGAGGACTGCTCTGGGCTCTTGGGGAGTGCCGTACATCAGTGCATAATCCCTACCTGCTCACGGCTGTTAGGTAGCGCTGCCCCGGACGATCCTTGCGAGCCCCCACCAGTGGTAAGCGAGCTTGGATATCGCCGGGGTAAAGGACTTGTATCTTGGTAAGGACTGGTATTTAACGAAGCTGGTCGTTAGCCCAGCTCCTCCCGCATCGCCGTGAGCAGGGAAGTCGCGTGGGTAACCCGGCTTCGGCCGGACCCAAGATCCCTGGCGTCTGGCAGCGACTGCCCAGCAGTCTCTGCCCGGCAGCCACACTTGGCCAGCATGCCCACTACGGGCAAAGGCTCGAGTGCCGAGTCGCTCGGCTCTGCCTTGCCCCACGCGGGCGACTCGTCTGAATCGCCTCGTGCGATGGACACGGATGATCCTCCCGGTGGACGAGTCGGACGACTTCGCGACCGTTGGTCGGCGTAGACGCCCGGCTAAGAAGCCGAAGAGGAACCACTCTACCGGATCCGCTTCCTCTCGGACCTCGGCCATGGACATCGGTCCTTCTCAGTGCCAACAGACTGCTGTTCCGATTGCTTCGGTAACAGCTCCGGCTGTTACCGCAGTTGGTCGCGCGCCGCCCCTGTTCCTCCTCGGGGTGTCCAATGTCGCCTCCTTATACAGGAGGTTGATCGCGGCCCACGGCCTGTCGGTCGACAAACTTAATCTTAAGCTGATTGGCGGTGACACGGTCAAGGTTGTCGTCCGTCGGATCGAGGACCACCGCTTGGTCGAGGCCTTTCTGCAGGCTCACAACCTGCAATACCATACCTTTTCCCCCAAACGAGTCAAGCCCTTGTCAGTAATTCTGCGTGGGCTTGACACGCACACTGATCCTCAGGAGATCCTTTTGGAACTCCGCGAACTCGGGTACCCGGTGCAGGCAATTTTTCGCCTGTTCACCAATTCCGAAACCCGAGTACCTCTCCCACTCGTCCGTCTCCAGCTCGAGAAGGGCGAGGCCGCAGACAAGGTATTCCAACTAACGCGGCTGTTTGGCTTCCGCGTCAGGGTGGAATGCAGTCACCCCCCGGGCAAGCTCGCGCAGTGCTATCGGTGCCAGAGTTTCGGCCATCATACAGACGTCTGTCGCAGTGCCCCGGCCTATTTACGTTGTTCCTTGGGACATTCCACGCAGGCCTGAACTGTGGCAGACAAGTCCTATTATCGCTGCATCAATTGTGGCCAAGGCCATGCAGCAAATAATAGTAACTGTCCGGTGTACAAGGCGGAACTCCTGCGGAAGCAAAAGCCACAGGGGCTCCTCCCGAAGCCAAGGCAGCCAGTATTGCAGCCCCAAAGACAGAGGTAGCCTAAAGTACAGGTTAAGCCGCAACCAAAGGCACCACCGGCACGGCGTGCGCCTTCTCCGGCTCCACCTCCAGCCGCTACAAAGGCACAAAAACGTACCGCGTCGCCTTCCGTAGCAGAGGCAAGCCCTGCAGCCAATATCTCGGTATTGGAGCCGGAGAATCAAACCTCCATCTCCGCGGAACCACCAACTCCAGCCTCTGAACCAGAGGTAGCCTCGCCACCACTGCCACCTCCGCGATTTCCGCAAGCAGGCAAAACTAAACACAATACAAAAGGATAACCACACCGGATGCTCGGCCCCGAGCTCCTGCCTGCCCACAGCCCAAGAAAAGTCCTGCTTCCCGGTACAAGCCCGACGAAGCGCAACGGCGTACTTTTCCTGTCGCACATTCAAAAACGTCTGCCCCTGGTCCTGTGGCTTCCACCACGACCCGATCTGCCGTTAAACCTGGTCGCTCTTACGCGGCCTCAGTTTCCAGGCAAACAGCCCAGTCCGTCATATCCGATAACGCACAGTTTGTCCGTGACTTTCTGTCTGGCTACGACCTCAAGAAAGTCGCATCCACCTTCAGGTCCATCCGAGACCGCCTGGAAACTGCCGACCCAACTGAGAGATTCATGCTCTTGGTGGAAGCTTGTAATGTCATAGGTCTTCTATGAACCGAGCCCTTAGACGAGATCTCTCACTCATAGCCTGGAATGCTAACTCCATCGTTTCCAAGCATTCCGACCTTCTAGAATTCCTGGCTCGGTTCAAACCCGACGTACTTATCCTTACAGAAACCCACCTGACCCCGGCGAACCGGTTTCGATTACCAAATTACGTGGTCTATCGGGATGACCGAGTTGGCCGACAAGGAGGCGGCACGGCGATCGCGGTGAGGACCTCTATAGGACATCATCGTGTCGTTTTGCCGCAGCGTACTAACCATTGCCGCAGGCCACCGCCATTGAGGTCCACGGAGTTCTTGGCGGCGTCCTCGTGGTTTCAGCATACAAGCCCCCGCAAGCTGAACTCCTTGTCGGCGACCTGGACGTCATCTTCGATTCCCACCGAAGGGTAATTTTGGCCGGCGATCTGAATTGCAAACATCGCGTTTGGAATAGTCGCTTGACTACTCCGAATGGGAGGCGCTTGCTCAGTTACGTTGAATCGCGCCGGGCGATGGTATTTGGTCCAGCGCAACCCACGTTCTTTCTGACACTACCTCACGCGGCTCCCGATGTTCTGGATATTGCGGTGACCCAAGGAATTGTCTGTCCGGTCGAGGTATTCTCGCTTACGGAACTGACATCCGACCACAACCCCATCTTGGTCCACGTCGCTACCCAGCACGTCTATGCACGTTCTGACCAGAAAAAGGTTATCGATTGGGACCGCTACGGCACGGCATTTTGCCGTAGATTGCCGCCAGCGGCCCACTCGATTCCGTTCGCCTCTTAGACGAAGCAGTAGCGGGAATCGAAGAGGCAATCATCTCGGCTATAGGCGTGTCTTCACGTACGCGAGCCGGTTTCACGCCTGACTACCAACGCATTCCTGAGGAAGTCTCTCTTCTCACTCGCGAGAGGAATTACTTCCGGAAACGTTGGCAGAGGACCCGCGATCCGGCCGATAAGGCAGCATACAATCGGCTCACCGGACGACTGCGTGGCAGTCTGATAACGTTCCGACGTAGCTGTTGGGAAATGGGTGTGGCCCGAACGGGGGATGCGGACCCGTAAAGAAAACCGTACAGAATACCTTACGCATTGACGGGACGGAGGCGACGACCTCCACTCCCCGCCATTGTTGGACCGTTCGGACGACTCCTGGGTCGCCCGGATGAGAAGGCCGAGTACTTGGGCTTGTGTTTCGAGCGACAGTTCACTCCCTACCCGCCCATGGACTGGGACTTCGACGAACAAGTCGAGATGGCTGTGGAAGACTTTCTATCTCTTCCGATCACGGCGGAGCCCGAACCTATCTCTTTGGAAGAGGTCTCAGATCGGCTCGCTGAACTTCAGCCAAGAAAATCTCCAGGCCAGGACGGTGTTACGAACACCGCTCTACGACTTCTTTCCGAGCCTGGAGTTCAATTCTTGACTGATTTGTTCAACGCGTGTCTCAGACTGGCCTACTTTCCCAAGAAATGGCGAAAGGCGACGGTCATAGTGATCGCGAAGCAGGGAAAGGACGCTTCCCGCCCCGACAACCTCTGGCCTATCAACCTACTCTCCGCTACGTCCAAGGTTTTTGAGCGCCTCGTGCAGCGTCGTGTACGAGAACATCTAACCAACTTTGACGTGCTGGTCTCCGAACAGTTCGGCTTCCGTGTGGGGCATTCGACCATTCATCAGCTGATGAGAATGGTGGAATACGTCACGGACGCCGGGTGTCGGAGAGAACGGACCGTTGGCTGTTTCTTAGATGTTGAAAAGCCTTCGACTGCGTATGGCATGATGGCCTATTATTCAAGCTTAGGGAAGTCCAGCTCCCGGACTGCTACCTCCATCTGGTTGCTAGCTTTCTGACGGAGAGGACCTTCTGCGTGAGAGTTGGAGATTCAGTCTCTTCCGAGAGACGAATCACAGCCGGCGTCCCTCAAGGTAGTGTTCTTGGCCCCCTTCTGTTCTCACTCTACGTCAACGACGTGCCGAGACAGCCTGGAGTCCAGGTGGCTCTCTTTGCGGACAACACGGCCGTATTTACGGCCGATCGTCATGTAGAATGAGCCGTCTTACGACTGCAGCGCCAGCTCGACACGCTCGGGGACTGGACTGAAAATTGGAGAGTGCAACTCAACGCTACCAAGAGTGTAGCCGTCGAATTCTCGAAGCGAAGGAAGAACCCTGTTAGGCAGTTACGTATCGGCAGAACGTACATGCGCTGGTCCAAAGAGGTCAAGTACCTCGGATTACACCTCGACCGTCGGCTCACCTGGCGTACCCACGCTCAGACAGTTCATAAGCGAGAATCCACTCGTCTGAGCTTACTGTTTCCACTCCTGATCAGCTCAGCCATGACCAGGAAATTGGGCAGGATGATCGTCGGCGCGTATCTGCTGCCGGTCATTACCTACACCTGCCCGGTCTGGGGTTACCTCGCCGCAATGCATAAAAAGAAGTTGCAGAGCGTCCTCGACAGGGGTCTTCGGCTAGCGGCCAAAGTCCCCCGTCGCTTCTCATCACGCCTTCTAAGGAGAGGACTTGGCGTCCGCTCCTTAGACGAATCTTTCAGGCGGCTTGCACGCAAATTTTATGCACGTGCGGCGAGGTTCCCAGATAATCCTCTAGTGGCTGGGCTGGGAAGGTACCGTATACGTCCAGGTGATTCGTGGAAACGCCCTCGGTGTATACTGCGCTAGTGTAGGGTGGCACAACAGCCGAGAATCGGCCTGCTATAGAGCACACGCCCTACTTGGGCAGGGCCACGAGGCAGGAGCTCCAGAAGGTAGCTCGGAACTCAGATACCGAGCGGTTCGTCTCTGCGACGCACAACCGCACAGCCCAGAGCGTCGTCGTTGTCTTTCTTTTCTACTGAAGGTGTGGCAGAAACGTTTAGATACGAAACTTTAAGTGATCGACCACAGCCCAACAGCCCGGTATATAATAGTTTCAGTAATACGATCTGTCTGTTTAGATCGTCTTCTTCCAGGGGCGAAACCTGGGAGTGGATGTATCCCCTTAAAATCCGAAAAAAAATTAAAAATGTTGGAGCAAAAAATTTAAAACAGTTTGTATGATTTCTGAAATGAAATTAACTGACTTCCAAGTTTTGTAAATTAAAAAAAAAAAAATACTATTTAGGTCTATGGCAAAATTAATAATCTACAATAATAGCTCTTATACTTAGTAATAAACATAACAGATGTTGAAAGAAATGGTGAAAATGGAAAGAAGTAGGCTTGAAAGAGAGTAGGAGGACACGATTTTCCGCTGGTTACAAGCAACTTGAAACTTATGATTTATGTGACAACGTGCACATGTATAGTCGGAACACTATGGTTGAACTATATTAGCTGATTTATTTAATTCCACAACGAAATAGAACTGTTTGCTTTTACCCTCTAGTTGGCCGTAAACCGAGACCTACGAAAAGACAGGTCATGGCGCGAACGACGATAATGGTTTTTTTTCCATTATAATATGAGAAAAAACAATACTCTAAGAAAATGGTATTCCACCCCCCCCAAAATGAAATCCTAGGTTCGGTCCTGTCTTCTTCTCCCACCCTCCTTATTTCTTGCCTTCCAACTCCTTATTCTGTCACTAACAACATGGGGTAAACTGCCAGGTGCTTACACAACGTATCCGACACACAAAGTGACAGTCACCGGTCAAAATCTCACAATTGAAATATTATCGTATTGATACTTATTATAACTTATAAATATTAGCTGATAATTTGTAACACGTGTCCGACGTCACAAGCGATAGATGTCAAATATTTTTGATATATATGTAAAATATATATGTCTGTTTCCGCAGACAAAGCGAGGCAATGGACACTTAAGTGTGCGCAGTCATGTCTATTAGATGAGTAATTAAGTACTACTCTGTCTCCAAATTCGACTGATGACGCGTGTAATAGAGAGTGCTAACGTCATCACTGCCTTCAGCGCAAATAGTCTACTGTTCCCTATACCACCTTAAGAACAACGGGATTTGCCCTGCTCAATTCCATTATATATAATCTTTAAAATATTTGTAGATACAAATTTCAAAATATCTTATAAAGCAGATGAAATGTATTTAATAAAATAAAATCTAAAACTAAATCCAACGTTCACAATAAAAATGGATATACAAAATAGAATGCCCAGAGTGCAATAAATTTTGCTTAGGCCAGACGAAGAAAAAACTACTCGATAGATTCCTTCAGCACAGCTGAATTTATCCGTTTTTTAAATCAGATACTTACAAATCTAATTTAACCGCACATTATCTAAATAATAAACATCAATTCCAGAAATTCAAAATATGAAATCAATCAATAGCGTACGAAAAGATCAAAAAATGAATATTTAGGAAAATCGTATGCAAACACAATAACATAATTTACTAACTAAAAAACAAACTCAAATAATAACAAAAGAAGATGATCTATTTAAAATTATAAATTTACTAAAATAAATAAAATATGAACATGAAATATTTTCCAAATAACCGTAAAAACAGTTGATTAAATAAATAAACATTACAACAATCGAAATAGAATCGATTATTATTTATTTTATATTGAAATCATAATAGAATCGATTAGTCGTTATTTTTTTATATTGAAGTCGATACAAAATCGATTATTCGTTATTTCATTTAGAAACCTCTGAAGATACAGAGGTGAAACGTTCGTCAGGCTACATTAAAACGATAAAAATAAAAACAATCTACTTGCAGAAGTAATTATAATTTGAGAAGTAATATATATTATATTTAATTTTTATAAAGAACTATCTCAAGATATTTCTTTCCTTATTAGGAACATGTTTCGAGAACCCCTGTGTTCTCATCCTCAGCCTTCGTGTTGAGGATGAAAACTACAGGGGTTATCGAAACATGTTCCTAATAAGGAAAGAAATGTCTTGGAGGTAAATTTCAATATAAACATTAAATATAATATATATATATATATATCAGGAAACGGACTGTAGCAAAAAGTGTTTGAATATATATATATATATATATATATATATATATTACATTTAATATTTATAACTAAATTTACCTCAAGATATACTTTTTTCCCTATTAGGAACATGTTTCGAGAGCTCCCGTGCTCTCATCTTCAGCCTTCGCGATCTTGCTTCAGACGCAAGATATCGCCACAGTGTGTATAAAATAAAGACGCACATGTGTACAAAAAATAGTGCGAAAATAATAAAAAGTGCGATTATATTGAAAATAAATATAAATAAAACTTATATATATATATATTCAATCACATTCTGCTACAGTCCGTTTCTTGATGTATATAATACATTTAATATTTATAATTAAATTTACCTCAAGATATTATTTTTTCTATTTTGAACATGTTTTGAGAGTTCCTGTTCTCTCATCTTCAGCCTTCGCGATCTTGTAAACAAGATGAAGATGAGAGAACAGGAACTTTCGAAACATGTTCCAAATAGAAAAAATAATATCTTGAGGTAAATTTAATTATAAATATTAAATGTAATATATTAAGTATATATATATATTTCAATCACTTTCTGCTACAGTCCGTTTCTTGATGTATATAATACTTTAATATTTATAACTAAATTTACCTCAAGATATACTTTTTTCCTATTAGGAACATGTTTCGAGAGTTCCTGTACTCTCATCTTCAGCCTTCGCCATCTTGTTTCTGGTGAAGTATTTGTGTGTTGGCTTCTGGATGTTATTAAGGTAGTTTGTTGGTCTTTGGTCTTTTAAAGTTGCATTATTGTGTGTGGTTGTGGTATCTGTTTTTGTATTTTGTGTATTTTCGATGTTCAGTGCTTTGAATATTGTGTCATGTTTTGTATTGATTTGTATTTGTTCTGGTATTAGTTTGTTTTGTGTTTTATGTTTGTAAATCTGTAAATTTTCCCAAATGTTCAGTATGGTGCCTTTGTGTGGTATATGTTTTATTAGTGTTACATTGGTTATGTCTGGGAATTCATGTCCTGTGTTTATTGCATGTGTGGCTAAATTGGATTTATATATATTTGGTTTTTTGTATACATTTAGGTGTTCAAAATAACGTTTTTTCAGCTGTTTTTTTGTTTGTCCTATATAACATTTATTGCAATCTTGGCATTCATTTAATAAAAAAAAAAAAATACAATTCACAGAAGAAAAAGAAAAACATAACAAAATAAACTATTTAGACATAACCATCACAAGATACAACAAACACATACAATATGCAATATATAGAAAACCAACTTCCACTAACATCATTATACCTAACCATTCTGATCACCCACCACAACATAAAATGGCAGCATTTTATTCGTTATTTAACAGAATGTACAAAATACCCCTAAACAAACAAGAAACTGACAAAGAAAGAAATATAATACACCAAATTGGTTATGCAAATGGATACAATAAAAATACTATGATCAAAATAGAAAATAAAATCAAATACAAAATAAAAACTGAACAATTAAGAATTAATCAAACTGAACAACACATAAATAATAACAACAACAAAAATGGGCCACATTCACATATATAAATAATAAAATGACAAAACTAACAAAACTATTTAAAAACACAGATATAAAAATAGCATACAAAACTAATAAAAATAAATTACAAAATCTAAATAGCTCACATAACAAAGATAATACAACAACCAACGGTATATACAAAATTAAATGCCAAGATTGCAATAAATGTTATATAGGACAAACAAAAAAACAATTGAAAAAACGTTATTTTGAACACCTAAATGTATACAAAAACCAAATATATATAAATCCAATTTAGCCACACATGCAATAAACACAGGACATGAATTCCCAGACATAACCAATGTAACACTAATAAAACATATACCACACAAAGGCACCATAATGAACATTTGGGAAAATTTACAGATTTACAAACATAAAACACAAAACAAACTAATACCAGAACAAATACAAATCAATACAAAACATGACACAATATTCAAAGCACTGAACATCGAAAATACACAAAATACAAAAACAGATACCACAACCACACACAATAATGCAACTTTAAAAGACCAAAGACCAACAAACTACCTTAATAACATCCAGAAGCCAACACACAAATACTTCACCAGAAACAAGATGGCGAAGGCTGAAGATGAGAGTACAGGAACTCTCGAAACATGTTCCTAATAGGAAAAAAGTATATCTTGAGGTAAATTTAGTTATAAATATTAAAGTAATATATATATATATATATTACTTTAATATTTATACTAAATTTACCTCAAGATGTTTTTTCTATTTGGAACATGATTCGAGAGTTCCTGTTCTCTCATCTTCAGCCTTCGCCATCTTGTTACTGGTGAAGTATTTATGTGTTGGCTGTTGGAAGTTATTAAGGTTGTTTGTTGTTCTTTGGTCTTTTAAAGTTGTATTATTGTGTGTGGTTGTGGTATATGTTTTTGTATTTTGTGTATTTTCGATGTTGAGTGCTTTGAATATTGTGTCATGTTTTGTATTGATTTGTATTTGTTCTGGTATTAGTTTGTTTTGTGTTTTATGTTTGTATATTTGTAAATTTTCCCAAATGTTCATTATGGTGCCTTTGTGTGGTATATGTTTTAATAGTGATACATTGGTTATGTTTGGGAATTCGTGTCCTGTGTTTATTGCATGTGTGGCTAAATTGGATTTATATATTTCTGGTTTTTTGTATGCGTTTAGGTGTTCAAAATAACGTTTTTTCAGCTGTTTTTTTGTTTGTCCTATGTAACATTTATTGCAATCTTGGCATTCAATTTTGTATATACCATTAGTTGTTGTATTATCTTTGTTGTGTGAGCTATTTAGAATTTGTAATTTATTTTTATTAGTTTTGTATGCTATTTTTATATCTGCGTTTTTAAATAGTTTTGTTAGTTTTGTCATTTTATTATTTATGTATGTGAATGTGGCCCATTTTTTGTTGTTGTTATTATTTATGTGTTGTTCATTTTGATTAATTCTTAATTGTTCAGTTTTTATTTTGTATTTGATTTTATTTTCTATTTTGATCATAGTATTTTTATTGTATCCATTTTCATAACCAATTTGGTATATTATATTTCTTTCTTTGTCAGTTTCTTGTTTGTTTAGGGGTATTTTGTACATTCTGTTAAATAACAAATAAAATGCTGCCATTTTATGTTGTGGTGGGTGGTCAGAATGGTTAGGTATAATGATGTTAGTGGAAGTTGGTTTTCTATATATTGCATATTGTATGTGTTTCTTGTATCTTGTGATGGTTATGTCTAAATAGTTGATTTTGTTATGTTTTTCTTTTTCTTCTGTGAATTGTATTTTGGGATGTATGTTATTGATTTGTTTCAATATGTTCTCTGCATTTGTGTTTTTGTTATTTGATACATATAGTCCATCATCTACATATCTTATCCATATGCCATTTGGGTCATGTGTTTTTATGATATTTTGTATTTTGGTGTCTATGTGTTGTAGGAATATTTCTGCTATTATGCTTGGTAATGGTGATCCCATTGCTAAACCTTCTTTCTGTTGATAAATTTTGCTATTAAATTCAAAGTAATTTTGTTTTAGTATTAGTTGGAGACTATTTTTTATTTCGGTTATATATTGTTTGTTTTCATTTTGTTCTTTAAGTTTGTTTATTATTATGTCAATTGTTTCTTCTACTGGGATATTGGTGTACATGTTTGTTATGTCATATGATGTGAAAAATGTATTTTCATTTATATTTATTATTTTTATTTTGTCTATTAATTCGTATGTATTTTTTATGTTATGATGATTATTTGTTAGATCGTTACCTTTTAGTTTTTGTGCTATTATTTTTGCTATTTTGTATGTAGGAGCTTTTTTGAAATTGATTAATGGACGTATTGGGTTGTTTAATTTGTGTATTTTTATTAGGCTATTCATTTTAGGTGGTTCTGGATTATTGTTTATATATATGTCTATGTTTTTATTGTTGAAAATGTTTTTAGTTGTTTTTATTAGTTTTATTGTTTGTTTAAGATATTTTTCTGTTGGGTTTTTATCTAGTTGTACGCATTTATTTATAATAAATGCGTACAACTAGATAAAAACCCAACAATAATGAATGATATTAAAGTAATATGAAAGTGAAGAGTAAATTTTATAATCTTGAATAAATAATTTAGTCAATGACATTTAAATTAATATGAAAGTAAATAGTAAATTTTTATTAGAAAACAAAGCAATGCATATGCAACATAATAAAAAGAAAATAGATTATTAAAAAGAGATTAAATAATCTAATAGTTATCACAGTAATGAGCAAGTCGAGAGTAATATTATATAATAACAAATGTTTATTGTAGTATAAGAGTGTATATAATATCAATGTGTAACCCCTCTTTAAATTTTTTTATGCTTTATACAAAATTTTGTTTTGAAATTTTTTTTTTTTTTTTGAAGAGGGGCCACTAAATATTTAAAACTAGGCAGAAGACCTAGAGAAGCAAAAGAGCGATGGGTCCAGTGAGACGGGACTTGCAATTAAAACTCACTATTAACAACCAATAACAACTTATATTTCAAATATACCAATTGTGACGATTTAATTCTAACTGTAATCGTAAATAAATAAAAATTAAGTTTGCGAGCGATTAAGTATTTTTAAATCGCACTATAAAACCTAAACCCCCGTATAAACTCAGTAGGAGAATGAGAAGTGATTGAAAATCTACAGAAGCACTAATAAAAAAGGCCGAATTGTAAAAAGTTATTATTATCATAATTAACCCTTTGCTAGTCATCATGCGGTGACCTGTTAATTCCGGACTCAACGTGTTTATCGAGTCGTCTGTAATTTAGGAAGATATAAAAATCATAATGTTTATAATTAGAAATTTGAAGACGCAAATAGTAGTTAAAATAACTCACTTAAATTATATATGTATAATTAAGGTATGGTTTTTGGTAATAAGAATGTTAAATTAAATAAAAATAGGAACTATATTGTCGCGGAGTACTTGCCCCTCTCCTTTGTTATGTACCAGTTGAATCGAGCAAAAGGACTCGCTATGTTGCCTTCATGCCGTGCAGACGTAAGAGCGAGAGCTCTACCAAAATGTATTTGATTTGTTTGTTTTATTTCACTGTAGTATATTAGCTACCACTGCTAAACGTGGAAAGCATTGTGTCATGTATCAATAACATAAATATGTGTTAAGAAGAAGATGTAAAATGTAACACAAAAACAGAACTAGTGGTAAGCAAGATGACGTCTCCCCTCAAGAGGTAACTCCAATTACAACATCACTCCTGAAGATGTGATCTGCAGAAACTTCATAAAGACACGTATACGATGCATAAGACTCTGCCTAGGACATCCGTGAATCTACATCTACTTACACCAAAGAAACTTCAATCTCCTCAGTGAACATCCGACCTAATTCTTGCCGAAGATACGACCCAGATGATGACGCCGACTCCAAGAATTCCCAAGACAGACACCCCAGGACGAGGTTACTTCGAGCAATTGTAAAGGTGACTCGATAGCTTGGCTATCGAGAGTTAATCATATTTGTTACACAACTCACTTCTAAAAGAGACTTTTCAAAGACGATTAATTTTATTTAAAAATTAAAATGAGACAATCTAAGAGTTTACTGTAAAATTCAATTATCATACGTTGTAACGCCTTAAATGTAAAAGTAATTTATTATCACTTCAAGTAATAATGCCATTCTTCAAATGGTAAAAGAAGTCTTGCAAGCTTCCAGATGAACTGAAAATAATAAGAAGTCTTTACTATAAATATACATAAAGTAAACCCGGATCCGAGGTATAAGAATTCATAATCAATTTGATCCCAAAGTTTTATGAAAAGCATTTAAATATTTTAGTTTAATTAATGATGTCATGGGATCTTTTAGTAACTGTTGTTAATAAAGAGAAGTCGTCTTGTTACACATAAAAATGAGTGTATAAATCAGTAAAATACCTTCCCTTGTGTCCTTATACTTATATTAATTAATTTGTTCAATTAATTTGACTTTAAATACAGTTCGTTACAACGTAGGCAGCCCATGTAATTGGCAGATGTCAATTAAGATGGGTTCCCTGGATTTGTAACGCGGAAATACGTTACACAATTAAATCGCAATAATTCAACTTCAATATAAGATACAATTTCTAAATTTCAATTTCAATCTTAATACAAAACATGAATTTTAAATTTCAGCAATTCAAGTTTAATATAAATAAAAATTTTAATTTTCAATAATTCAATTTGGTATAAAATATAAATATAAATTTTAATTGTAACATATCAGTCAGCACCCATTTAAAGTTTCCAAATTCCCCAAAACTACCCAAATTAGCAATTTAATATTTATAATCTAATACAATATAATTTAATATTTAATTCAAATTTTATATTTGATATTAATATAATCTTTATAATTGCATGGTTGCATAAACAGTCCCCGTACATAACACATAGAAATAACGCATACATGATTTCACATAATTACACATATAAATATATACACCTATCACAGACACATATTCAATATCACCACATAAATAACAAACACCCTTATAACATTAAAGCCTTGCCACCCGCCTATATATCTTTTCTCTCTATACATATATCGCCCCATCATATGGAAATTTCAACTACCATACATATACATACATCAGTATACATACATCTAGTGCCCCCAGAATCTGGGTTGGCCAGAATGCAAGTTACAATCTTTATGTGACCTGAACAGTATGAGTGAATATTGTGACATGATAATTTAATATTTTTCTAAGAAATCTGGTTTGACAAAATAATTTAAAAATACGAGTTACAACTTTTATGTGACATGAACAGCCTGTGTGAATTTACAATATTATAATTTATAAATCTTTAAGAAAATCTGGTCTGGCCAGGCAGCCGACATGTTCCTAAGCATGACCGTACATACATTTACCTGTGCATGGGGCCTGCATATATCTGCATGCAAAACCTGCCTACGCAAGGTCTAAAGAGGGGACCGGACTGAAATTAAATAAAAAAACTTATAACCCTTACATGACCCAAATGTGAATATGTATACCAAATGATCTAATTTAAATATGTAATAAAACCGCAATTACCATAGATAACAGAACAGGAATTATAACTGAACCAGGCCAGCCGGTCGGGTTCATCCTGTCACCAACAGCACCCCCCTAGATATCTGAAATTCCGGTCCCCTAATACTTGAACAACCCCCCTTTTAGTATTCGAGTGAGAAAATGTGGTGCATGAAAATTTAATTAGCCTCGGACACATGCCGGCCCCCCGGGCGTACACATAATGTCGAATGTAAGTAACTCTATACATAAAGTCCCCGAAATCCGCCCACACTTATCTCCCGTTGGATCGGGGCCCCATTAAAACGTTTATAAGATGAAAACAATATCATGTGTGTCACAAAATACCCCACAAGTTTTATTAATTGTTATCTGCACAAATCGGTGGCGTCTATGTAGGCCAGAAATAATAAATGGTTGAATATCACCTTATTTAAATTAAGCTGTGGTCCTTGAGTCCAACGTCTAGTTTGTGGAGTTTTGCTGAGGCATGATGGTCTTGCCGTTCCTTCCGACAGGTGAAGTCGAGAGCCTCTTTTTATAAGTTCAGGAGCAGATGGATATGCCTGGGCCGGGTCCTCGACTTGGGCGCAGGGACCCGCAGATCTGTACTAGTTTATCTAGCCATTGGATAGTGAAACAAAACGATCAAAAAAGACTTCAGCTCTGTCGTAGAGAAGAGGCAGTATGGCGGGCGGAGCAAGACAACGTAATTCAGTACCGGTCGGCACCGAGACGAATCACGCAACAGCCCACTAGAATGCGCTGGCAGGTACAACGGCAAAATAGATTACCCCGTTAAATCAAGATACCGCTAACAATTTCGCGTTTGACATAAATGTTTCTTATATAAGCGCCGGTTCGTTGACAAACCGGCACAAATGTGTAATATGAGATTATTACTTATATGTTAATAACTAGATGTGTGCTACGGCCACACACATGCGAATAATAATGTGATTTTTTATTAATAAATTTTTAAATGATTCTAAACCATTTCACGTTGTGTTATTATTATTACAATTACAACTGTCATAATTTTATAGCGTAAGTAATGTTGCAAAATAAATGGCTCACAAGAAGTTGGGGGCTTCACAAATACTTAACGTTGTACTATATATCTTATACAAGTATCCTGCTAGAAATTCAATGAGTTACAAATAAATTCTTTAATTCACACACAACAGAGTATATTTTATTTTTCCCACCTATTCGTTAATCGTTTTGATGTCAAACCTTACTTCCGTGCTTTTCTGGGCGCGCTCAGTGTCCGTGTTTGTGATTTGAAAGTCGTAGCAGTACACACTGGTTAGAAAAGTTTCCTATTTAAATTTGAGTATAATTGTCTTTGTAATACTGCTATTTTTTTTTTTTTTTATGAGATTTGAAGTAAATAATATAGAGTTACATAACAACGTACAGTAACCACGCTCTGTTGGCCGGCCACATTGACGAAACCCGCTCTCGGAAGTCGCGTACGTAAGAACACATATTTTAACGATTTTTTCTTAGGAATATTTGTTGAAGGATATAACGGAATGGACGTAACTCAGCGTAGGCACGTGTTGAAGGAGAGTTTAAGGTTATTTAAATTTGAGTAAAATTGTTTTTCCGGCTGTTGAGCCGTGGCCCTCTTGTTATAAATCCAGACGTTTCCAATGCAGCTGCGGCAGTCATATTCAGTGGGTCTTCCGTACCGGAAGAGTCAGTTGTCAGAGGAGCAGAACGGAGTGTCTAATACACCGCCACAGCCCTTAGCAGACCATATCTAGGCTTTTCGGAGCCGAAAACTAAAATGGGGCCACCATCAAAGATTTAACTTTCTCCCCCCCCCCCCAGTGTGAAGACGTTTCACATTTCTTCGAATCCTTAAATTTTTTGCTACTTACCATATTTTTGTTATATTGCAAACAGAAGTTTGTAATTGATCTGCTAGGGAAGAATCAAAAGCACAATATTAGCTAATTTCTAATAAAATAATATATTTATGATAATGATAAAATATACAATATTTTGCAGCGACTAAGTTTTTATTTTTAGACTTAATTAATTTTTTAAATTAAAAAAAGTATTAAAAGTCCAAAATAGTCGACATTGGGACGACCCGTGGTCGACACTTGTATGCTGCCCCTTTCACCAATTCACCCTCGTCAAAAACATGTTCCATGTTAAAAAAGTATAAAATACAAACTTTAAATTTATTTGTTTATTTTTTGCCGCTTGGGGGTCCCGGCTGCCCTATTCTAAGAACCCCCACAGACTCCGTGGTCCCAGAGACGGGAGGTCTAATAGAAGCCAAGACGGGCTTCGCCCTCTCACGCTGGCTGACTACACCGTCCGCAAGTAACTCCAAGTCTGTCAAGTTTACTAGTCTGTCCTTCATAACGGTCCTTACAAACCGTTCGGACGTCCTCTGCGTCATTTCGCTGTTGTTTTTTGAGCCACTTTTGACCTTATTTTCAAATTCCCGTAGCAGTTCAGTTGTTTTACCTCAGCCGTTTCATTGTATCTACACAAGAGCTCTCATTATGCAAACAACGAGGAGTGAAAGGAACAGCCGTCTCATAAAAAGATACAAAATTGGTCCAGCCCTTGTGATAGTACTCTGTAAGGACACTTCTCTGGTGTTAAAGACGGGATCCGCCGGCGAACGGAACACACATCCAAAGGCTCTTCTCTTCTACTGGCGTTACAACTCGGTATGCGTTTTAGTCTCTTCAACGACTTTTCTCCATTCAGCCTTTCATTACATAGTCTTCTCCATCTTCTTATTCCAGTGTTCCTCAGATCCTCTCAACATCCTCGATAAATCTTTTCCTTGGCCTTCCTCTTGATCGCCTACCTACTGGTCTCAATTCTAGAATAGTATTTTTCTGGGAATTCTGTGTTGTTCCGTCCTCATTGTGTGGCCCAGTCATGCTATTCTTCTACTATTTATAAACCTTACTATATCGGTTCCTTGTATTAGATTATTTATTTCATGATTCCTCCGTATTCTCCTTCGTTAATTTTAACTCGTCCAAAAAATTTTCTCAGTAGTTTTCGTTCGTAGATTCGTAGATCCTGTTCGTCTTTTAGCGTTTATACTCAGGTTTCATATGCATATGTTACAACTTATCTAATTATACGCTTTTGAAGGTTTATAATTTTTATGATTTGTTCAGTGTTCCAAAGGATCTAAATGCAAACAAATTTTTTAAAAAGAAGACTGAATTCTAATCCTGAAATACGGTAGAAAAAAATTACTCGTTCCTCTAAGTCGATGGTCGGGGGATTGAGAGTTGGGCCAGCAGCACCTCATCACCTTGAAAACTGTGTTTCATTAAAAGTGCCAGCGAAACTGGTCTCTTATTACTCAATATAAGAGACTGATTACTGCAGACGGTCTATTGTTAGAAAATCAATCGCTGCGACCTTGACGCGCACAGTAAATTAGGTTATAGAGAAAGCGTTTGGACACGACACTTCTTTAACAAATAATCGTTACTAAGCGTAAAATTGTACGATAAAAATAAAGAGGTAATGTTTTTATAAACTTTGTAAAGACGCGGTAATTCATACGTTTCTCGTGTTAAATACAACAAATAAACACATGACTTTGATTTTTTTGTAGAATTACTTGTACGTCTGTATACTACAATTTAACACAGCAATTTTTAATTGTGTTGCCCTTGAGTTGTCAGTCTTTCGACTGGTTTGTACCCTCCCTCATATACCCGTGGTGCGTGTGTTGTAGAGTCTCTCACAGGTATATAGGACCTATAGTTTAACGCCGGATCCGAATTGGCTTCTTATTGAAGTAATAAACTATTTTTTTGTTTTGTGTCATAACCGATTTAATCAAAACTCTTTGAGCATAAACACGCACACCGATACAATATTCTTTTAATTATAATTTTCCTATATTAACACGCACATTATCACAAAAAGATGTGCGAAATTTCTATTAGTTATGTTTATTGATTCCACAGAAAAATGCGCACCAAGTTCATATTTTTCGGGAAATCACCGTTAAAGATTCGAAAGACTTTATTAAAGGAAACAGGTAATGTAGGCCTGTTCCAGGGAAAAGGGAGTTTTGCTTCACTGTTAGCCACATTTATTTCAAATAAATGTGGCTAATTTAATAAAGTTTACTGAAAAATAAGTACATAAAGCAAACTGTCAATCGAATTATACGGACATTATTAAAAGAATAGTTAAGGTAATTTTTAAAGGAATTCAATTACGAAATAAGCTGCATACGTTTTACTCATTAGAGTAAATATTGACATTATATTTCAGTCTAAATTAGGTTCAGTATAAGCGATGTTACATGTTAAAGTACTCCGCGTCTCCAGCACGTTTCAGTATTAGTTTGTATGAGCCAAAATATGAAAAGTATGCACTTACGGAAAAGTCCGTTTAAAATTTGTATAGTTTTTTAAATGAGTCCCCATCATACACTTCACTTTCATTACACTAATCTTTCTCCCTTTTTGACTGTATTTTATCACTCTACTCTTCTGACTTCTTTCTAGAACAATTTAATTTATTCCGAGAATCATTATTTTATAAAATTTTCAAACAGTAAATGGTAAATGTTTGCACGAAGTAGGTTCAGTGGGTTAATAACAAGTATGTACTACATTTTAAACAGGGAGAAAGGGAGACTATTTTAAAGCTAAAAACCAAAAATCGAAATTATTGAAATTTTTCACGACACTTTAAACCTCTAAAATCTAAATTTTAGAATCTTAAAACAATTAGTAGAAAATTCCAGTACTTTGTTTTTGTTCAAACTAATTGTAATTGTGAAAGTAATTTCAAACTAATGGCTTTAGTAATAGTCGTGTAGCAGATCTGTTTGTCAGCCGAACTGACTAGAGCGTCGCATCAACGCAGAACAGATCCCGCTGTTTTAGTCCACGTATAAGCGCTGTTTCTAAGCAATATGTTTTTCCGTGTAACTGGTTTTACGCCTAAGTAGCTGGATTTCGACCGTGTTAATATGAGAGTGACTTAATATTGAAATTAACAGACATTAAACCTGATATTGCAGAGCTAATTGTTCAAAAGCAGCTTCAATGTTCACTTTAAACTATGTTTGATAAAACTAATATTATAATTGTGCAAGTTAAGAGAATTCTGATTTTAATACATTTTAATTAAGATATAAGAGTATCATATTTACTATTTGTTTTATTTCATAAATCAGACGGGATCCGTGAAATTTTTTATTTTTTGTGGGGGTCCGCAGACTGAAAAGTTTGGGAACCTCTGGCTTAAACTGTTCTTTTTCAACACAAGAGTTTTCGTTCCTGGGACTTACTGATTAGCCCTCCGCAAGTACAGCATACACAAAATTACCACAAACCAATTGACAGTGTTTAAACTCTCATCAGCGTTTTCGGTTTCCATCACTGACAGCTCTGCTGATAAATCTTTCCAAGTAGTCTTAGCGAATTACACACTTGATAATGGAATGCTACTTTGATGATAGTTTTTTTCATATCCTACAACAGCTTTTGGTAGTTGTACAAACATTCCTATTCAAATGTTGTAGGGTTTTAAATCGGGGCTTGCTTCCGGTTACAAATCTATACGGGGTTCCAAGTCGCATGGCACCTGAGGGAGTAGGAGACCGTTACTAACACACACACAAAGACAGCTGGGTCGCATGCCTGGGGTATGAATCATCTCCTGGGGCGTCCACTACTTAACTGCAACTTTTATAATATGAATATTTTAACAAACGAGCTTAGCATATTTGTAATCTTTATAAAATTTTAAAGAAAATGACACCAAACACGACGTAGTTGTGATTTATTTTAGATGTACAACTAAGTCTAATTTAATATTCATTTTGGCTTTAGAAATTAGTATTTTGCAAATGTTATTTAATTTTCGTTGATAATCACGAACAATTCGACTGATCTTTATTGTAGTAAAGTGGAATATATGTGTGTATGTTGCATATATCAAATAAAATTTGTAATTTTTAGTGGTTTATAATTAACTTTTAATCAAGTACTGAGCTTAAATTTTAATATTATATTTATATTGTATGTATAGTATGTAAATAGGTAATTGTATGTAATTGTATACAGTTGTATAAGTTATCATATCAATCCATTTTTGTCTTTTTTATTGGGATACATTTTTAAGTAAAGATTTTTTTTATGAATATTACATACAAGACAGCATTTGTCATTGAAGAAAAATACAAATTTTCATATTACCGACGTAATTTTGCACTATGAATGTAAATTGTAAATACATTTTTGTTTATAGTCATCAAGATGTCACCAGCATACTTATTACTTTATAATAAAATCTCTATTAAGTACTCCAATTCTGCGTTTGCTTCAGAATACTCTGCGTTGCGTTTTAGAATTCTCCGTTTTCCTAATATACTCATATTTATCGCAATTATGTATTGTTTGGACAGATTTTTCACGGAGATTACAAAAATTATAGTTTAATTTGGATTATAAGCTGAATTAAAAATTTTATAGTTGTGAATTGGGCCATACCTGAACCGTCCGGGTCGTGCTTGGCCGGGCCGGGCCGGTTGTGAGTGCGCGTGCGAGAGTAAGGGTATTCTGATCCCTTAGGTGCCATCCGGTGTATAAACAGGCTATACATGATTTTTGCTCCTTTTTGAAAAACATGTTAAACTTGACATTAGACTTCAATCATAATTGTATTCGGTATAAGCGATGTTATTCTGGAGAGGTGGTACTTATCCGACCGGTTGTTACTTATGGAGGCGAGCCGTGGACATTGATAAACCACAAGAAGGTTTGAAAGAAAGATCACAAACCGGTTAAAGAAGATGACGAATGGAGAATAAGTAATAACTAGATGGGCTGTTGAAGCATGAGGACATTGTAAGATTCGTAAAGGCTCAACGAATATAGTGGCTAGGCCACCTAAGCGCAGCTTTTGACGTAACAAAATTTTGACTGTCGATGGAATTTCACGAAATTTGATATGTATGTTCTATACGCACTCTAGAACAAAGTTAAAAAAGTTAAACTGTACGCTTTTTATTTGGGGGTGAGAACCACCCCTTTTTCAAGGGTGACTGACAAAAAAAAAATTAACCCCAGGATCCAATAGAGAATCAAATTCTAAGCAAAAAAGTCAGTATGCAACTGCTTTGAAAAATGCGTTGTTTTCGAGTTATTCCAAATCAACATTTTCGATTTTTACCCCCAAAAAACAGGATTTTAGCGTAATTTTTAGCGAATAACTAAAAAACGTTTGAGTTTATAGTACTGTAAAAATGAATAAGTCCAAAATTATTCTATACGAAATAACAAACAAAATGCGTTTTGGCCGGGTTGTAATCGACGAGTTGTTTTCAAGATATGGCCGTGAGAAGTTGTAACTTGCAAATTTGTTGCCTGTACTAACAAAGTTTAACCCTTTCTACTAACCGAGAAAAATACTTTTGACTATAAATTGTCTAGTGCATATTGATGGTCTATTAATATCCTTTAAATTAATCATTATCCGGATTTTCTGTCTTCAAAATAAATAAAGTTACATCATAAAAATTGCGCATTTTTTGGAATTTTTTCCCAACTCCGGCCCGCGGGATGTTTCCCACATTATAACGTCTTATTTCGTTATAACGTCGGGAACCTGGTTAATTGGCTCAGGTCAATTAAACAGGCTGCCATAATCTTAACAAACTCGTAAATAACTGTTAAATAGGATCCCGTGAATTGAGGGATATTGACAGGGGTTTTGTAGATTTATTCACTCTCCTTTTGGACCATGACATCTCTTTATTACATAAATTTAGCAATGAGTATATTAAAAGTTAAAACATTTGTACCTCTTGTACAAAGAGAATTAGAGTAATTTAGTAATGAGTTAACATAGCTTTTCTTTTATTAATGCCCTCGGATCCGAGTACTTCGTTTCAGCATATGATATTACATTTATAATATTTATTCTTGTGTCATCTGAAATATTGCTTTATTTAACAAAAAAAAAAAATTTAAATTAACGCATGTTATTGCTAAGCATGAAATTACAGTTTTAAGTTAATTAAATCAGTCTTTCTTGTTTTACTTTACGTTCATTTTGTATCTATTTAGTGTTTACCATGTATTATTCTACTTCAAGTTCTGAACCACGGAAGCTAAACCTCCGTGTCACCTGTGTGTATCATCCTTGGCGAATCGGCGACTCTTGGTTGTGCCTTGTGTCTTGTAGTTATTTTGAAGATCAGGTTTCTGTTGTTAGGTTCGTATCCGGTGATGGTGAAGTTCTGAAGTCATTTTAGTCATGGTGAGTCCTGGTTATCTCTTTCTCAATAAGTTGTAGTAATCGCTCGTTGTTTTGGATCATTTGCACAAAAGTTTTATTCACTTGTAATCACGTCACATGTTGGTTTAGTTCTTGAGTTTCACATTATGATTTTACCACATTTCTAATTATATACGTTTTATTGTTAAGATTTTTAGAGATGTCACAGATGCGCAATTCTCATCCACACTCACTCGTTTACTACATATTTACTTTATTACATATTTACTGTAATTGCACTGTTAGAATATATTCGCGGTTCACATGGCTTTTAAATGTGTACTGAGTGCCGCTACGTCTCAACTGGCGAGTTTATTAACTTTTAAAAGTATTATTATTGTACCGCATCACGGCTGTATGCTGTTTACGGTTCGAGGGCTCCATTTCAAGTGTGTTTAGTTAAGGGGTGAGAGTAGTAATCTCTCGTCATTTACTATTCAGCATAAAAGTAGTTCCATATTCCGATTAATTCGTTTATTCTCTGACATATTTAATTATATTATGGTATCTCGTACTTTTTATTTTATTATTGTACATCGTTATGTTTTTTATCAAGTTGCAATTTAATACTATTATTAGTCTTATTCACGGGTAATTTTGCGAGTTGATGCCGGTTTCGGCAGGTTAAAGCAGGGTTAATTATTAAGGGGTGTTATCTCAATTTTATTCTCGAATTCTTTTTGGTTTTAAACTATTTATTTTGGGTATTATTGCGGTGTTACTTTATCATTTTCTTTAGGGGTTTATGTTTTGTTTTATTGTGAGATTTTAAATTAAAAAAAAATTCTTTTATTTCCTTTTTTATTTTTTAAAAATCGTCACAACATGTCCAAAAATAGACATAATTAAAAATATTTCTAGAGTTAACTTATACATACCATAAGGACCAACTACAAATTATTTAGATTTTTTTCGGTGCTCTCGACAAAAATGGCGGCGGTTTTTCCTTTTTTCACATTTTCGGAAATTTACAAATCTCAATACATTTGGTGAAATAGCGGAATAAGGATTAACATTAGCAAAAACATTATACAGATCAAAGTGAAAGTACACAATTAGATGACCAAAATGCCTCTTGGTCCATGTTTTCACCTGTCATCGTTTCAAAGATGCAGCTGTCACAAGGTGGGCAAGTACCGAATTGAGGGGTGACTTTTTTCCTTTGCCCTTGAATATTTTTTGTCGTACAACTTTTAGACAGGTGGTTCTCAGGACATTATTTGTGGGTGTTGAAATTATCTATCTATTCGTTTTTGAATTATTTGTGTAGAGTTAAAACGAACAAAGTTATAGCTACATATATATATATATATATACACAGTGGAACTTGGTTATAACGTCATTGAAGGGACCAAAAAAATAATGACGTTATGTCCGAGTGACGTTATAAAAGAGTCGTTATAAAAGACCCTTTTTAATCACTAGTAAGGGAGGAGAAATAAAAAAAAGATCTTTGCATTATTAACATTATTCGTGATATTTATTCTAAAGTTTACAAACTGCATTTCATTTATACAAACAGCATGAAGAATATTTTAAAAGATCAAAAAGAAAGTACATGTAACTTACATTTAGGCTTACTGTCGAAAGTAATCCGTAATTTTCTTTTGAATGCTCCTTTCTGAAAAATAAATTCTTTCTGTTGTGCTGTGGAGATGCTGCGCTGCATTGAACGTGTCGTCAGACGTCTCTCTAAAGCAGTAAAATCGTGAAAGAGTTTCGGCGGCTCTCATTGCTTCCTGTACTGTCGGACAACGATGTCGGCATCCTCCTCTTGCTCAGCATCTTCTTCAACACTATCTTCTGCTTCTATGTTTTTTACTTCCGCGATAATTTCTGCGTCACTCAACATTTGGAATGTTTCTACTTGGTCATCCACTGATGCATAGGAATCAAGTTCATTTCCAAATTCATTAAGGTCGAATTTCTTAATCCACTCCGAGAGCGGCAAGTCGTCGTCTTCGTCATCATCGGGTAAATTTTCATGTACGAGTTGTGCTTTACTAAAACATTTTGCTATCGTCTTCTGTGTTACAGTCTTCCAAGAGTCGTATAGGAATTGTATTGCATCTAAGAGTGAAATTGTGGCAGGTTGCGCCGTGTCCATACAGAAAATAATTTTTTTTTAAAGTTGCTTGCGGTATTGACACTTTAGGCTTCTAATGACGCCTTGGTCCATAGGTTGCTGCAGGACACTCGTACAGTTGGCCGGTAAGAAGACCAGGTTAATGTTTGTCAAATTTAACTTTGGATGGGCTGCACAGTTGTCAACTAGAAGTAGAATTTTTCTGTTTTTCGATGACAGTTCTTTATCCCACTTTCTTAGTTCATCTTCAAAAATACTAGAAGTCATCTACGCTTTTTTGTTGGCAGTGTAACTTACAGGAAGTTTTTTGATGTTTTTAAAACATCTAGGATGCAAACTTTTCCCGATAACTAAAAGTTTCCTTTTTTCGGTTCCCGTCATGTTCGCAAAAACAAAAACTGTAAATCTTTGTTTAGAGAGCTTCCCACCAACGCACTTTTCATTTTTAAATTTGAAAGTCTTATCTGGAGTTAATTTATAAAAAATTCCGGCTTCATCTCCATTAAAGATGTCTTCATCTTTATATGATCGTCTAATTTGTGGCCAAGTGTTATGCACCCAATCGCCTGTAACGTTCAGATCTACGCATTTTGCCTCACCACAAATTTTTGCAAAGGAAATCGAGTGTCGGCCTTAAATCGATCTAGCCATCCGTTGGAGCACGTAAAATCAATACCAAACAATTTTCCGAATTCTGTAGCTTTCTCTTTCAGAATTGGTCCACTCACAGGAATATCTGAACATCGACACTGTTTGAACCATTTCAATAATGCTGCATCCACATCACCATGTTCGTATTTCCTAATTTTTTTAATTTTTTCTTCATCTGGCGCTGGCGCCGGCGGTCCTGTTACAGTGCTTATCGCTTGCACACAATGTATGTCTGTAGCCATGGGTGTAGCGCGTGCACATATATACGTTTATATGAAATTTAGAGTAAAATATCTGAGAAATTTTTGACGCTATAACAGAGTAGTACAATATTTAGTAACGTTAAAACCGGGAATTTTTATAATGTTAAAGATATCAGTTTGACCGGACTTATGACAAAATAACGCTACACCAGAGTTGACGTAACAGCCGAGGCCGTAATAACCAAGTTCCACTGTATATATATATATATATATATATATATATATATATATATATACGGCGTGTGATCAAGAGTGCTTATTGTAAAAATAATACATTTTTAATCCTACTTCGTGAAAATTGCGATAATATTTTGTACAAATAAATTAAAGATGCTCTAATAAGTAGTATAAAATTGTATTTAATTAAAATAATAAATACATTTTTTAAATGTTAAAGTTGTATTATAGCATGATCCAATAATATCGAAAAAATAGCTTGAAAAATAGAGTAAAAACAGAAATAAATTTATGTATTTTTGTCTTATATGCATTACAGATAAAGGTAATAAAAAAAATTACATATTGTATATATATATATATATATATATGCAACCATACTTTACTTTATACTACACTGTTAAGAAAAACAAAATTTTGTGTTAAAATCGAATAACACAATTTTTGTGTTACATTTCATTAAATTAACACAAAAATTTGTGTTGATTTTAGATTTTTGTGTTAAATTTTTAACACAAAAAATTAAAATAAAATAAAATAAAAGGATAGCCAGCAGCAGATGGTTTTGAGTTTCGCGCCAATGTGTGTTCGTGTTTGTACGTTCAGAATCAGCTGAGAGCACGTGGACTGCGGAGTCAAGACCGCGAGACGTATTTTTTCGGAGTGAAAGTTCTGATCAATATTATTTCATTTTACCTCTTATTATTTATAAAAGAATTAGTTACGGTACTTTGTTTGTATCTAACAGTGTATTACTTATTAGTGATAATTTCACTTGCAATTATTTGTCAGCAGTTGTGTATTTGCTATATGTGTGTTTTAATTTTATGAGTGTTTTCGTTTACATCTGAAATTAGGTTATTTTTTTAATCTATTAATACAAAATTTTATAATTTGCCGATCTCAAAAACATCATGGTACCATTTTTTGAACGCGCCTTTTGATTATTTACTCTTACAGTAATTTATTTAATTTTAGTGGTGGCTTTTACCCTCAACTAGTGGATGAAAAACATTTTTGGCACCATATTTAAATGTGTCGACCTCAAAAACGCCCAGATACAAATTTTCAGCCGGTTTATTCGATTATTTATTTTAATAGTAATTTTTTTATTAATAGGGGTGGTTTTCACCCTGATATAGTGGATGGAAAACTTTTCTGGCATCTTATTTGCATTTATCGACCTCAAAAACATCCAGAAACAAATTTTCAGTCGTTTTCTTTAATTATTTATTGTCATTTTAATTTTTTAATTACAGGGGTGGTTTTCACTTTCTTACGTCGTCGCCACGCACATTTGTGTCTACCCTGGACATGGTCTTACATAGTAGATTTTAATATTGCTCTAAAAACTAATTATACACCAAAACGTGGCATTAAAGCATTAAAAATGCGAATGTTCTTATAACCACCCCCGACAAATTGTCGATATCACCCAAAATATAGAATTAATGTTAATTATCATGTCATATTTACATTCAGCACCCTTCAAACCTCACCCAAACAAATTTGCAGCCTCTAATTCCAATTATTCAGTCTCCCACGTATTTTTGTACTTTTGGGGGTGGTTTTCACCCTTTAGGGGTAAAAGCGTACAATTATTTTTTTTTAACTTTGATCTAGGACCCAAATGGAGTGTATAAACAAAATATCACGTTGATACGTGTACAGTCAAAATTTTGTAACGTTTTGGCGTCTCCTTACTGGACTACTAGAGCGGACGGATGAGCAGCGTATACAAAAGCAAATCCTGAGGCCGCAGGTCTATAAAAACAAAAATAGGGGCCGACCTAGGATAAGATGGTTGCGTGATGTGCTAGAAGATCTCAGAAGAATGGATGTGAGGTGATACACTGAGATGGCAATGAGTCTTTGGAGAAGATTGGTGTTGGAAGCCACGGCTCACGTTGGGTTGTAGCACTGAAGAAGAAGAAGAAGAAGAAGAAGAAGAAGAAGAAGAAGAAGAAGAAGAAGAAGAAGAAGAAGAAGAAGAAGAAGAAGAAGAAGAAGAAGAAGAAGAAGAAGAAGAAGAAGAAGAAGAAGAAGAAGAAGAAGAAGCAGCAATGTTATAATAAAAATGTTTTTGTATTAAAATGTGAACGTGAAGTGGTTCATAAGGAATTTGACGTGAAATACACACACGTGATCATAGGCCTTATAGGCCTATCTGTGTATGAGGTTTTTATATAACCAACGTTTAGTTCTGTAATACCGGAACATTTTGAAAGCATACTGATCTTGAGTTAGCTATGGAGCGCTTTTTATATCTTACTTCCCTTGGAGTTTTTACTTCCAACACGAGTACATCAACACCTTAACGTTACTAAAAAAGGGCACAACAGACATAATAGGGAGAATACTCAAGAAACATCACATCAAGGTAACATTCGACACGCACTAGTAATCAACGCCTCTCTAAAAAAAACCCAAAGGACCGGATATGTATAGAAGGACAATTTGTATACTAAATACCGTGCAATAACTGCGACTGATTTTACATTAGCAACTCTGTCATAGCGTCCGCGTAAACAAAACAAGAAGACAAAACATCTCTGACAAAAGCACACCACAGAAAGACGACACACATTTGATTTAAAAAATACAAAAATATTGGCAGGAACAAACAACAAGGCAATAAAACAGTACAGGGAGGGAATCGAGATACTCGGGATAGTTCAGGCAGCGACCATACAATACATACACCGTTTTTAACATTAAGAAAAGAAGAAATTTTTGTGTGAGGATTTTATTTAATGTAAATTTAAAATCAATTATTAACGAGCGAAGTGAATTGTCAGTTATAAAACGACCATTTCGCATTTGTCTGTCTACCTATCTGTCTATATTCTCACGCAGGCTTCCGCGGCCAGTGTCCATTATGTCTTTGAAGTCTTCTTCCGGTATGCGCCGCCTCAAAAATGTCTTGTATGACAACGTTTCACTCATGTTACAATAGACCTGACGATATTACTACGTCATATCATATTGTAATATATTACAATAGGCCTATATCATATTACCTCGTTACATAGATCGGAGGATACTCATTGTAATATGCAGTAGTTGATTTCTATATAGGAGTTTGTGAGTAACTGTGTCAAGGAACGTGATGTGCAACTGTGAAGTGGCAGATGGGGTGCCAGTCACTCCGAGACTGTGACTGATGATGGTCATACTTTTATCGATGTTTCGACTTCCGTATCTGTTATTAACGCTTTTCAGGCCTTCGATGTTGTCTCTGTTGTTCCCTCGATATAGATTTAGTCAGTGGTTGATTTCTAAAATGATAGGTGCCGGAACGCATCGATTCAAAAGTTGTACAGACACAAATATACTTAGATTTTATATTGACTCGAAATCTTGTTCACTAAGCAGTCTGTTTTCAATAGATTTCCTCAGTGCCTCATAAAATTTTTCAGTGTCTACGGGATTATTGTTTTTCCTACCTTCCTTTTTTTGAAACGGAACTCCGAAAAAAGTTAAGTTTTGTACTTCTTTCAGGGTCATAGAATAATGGGGGCCTGGATCTGATTTTCTGCTTTCAAATAAAAAAGCTGTTGGGAAAGCCCAAACCAACATTGCGATTCTGCAAAAAAAATAAACGATAGTAGTTCAGATTTTGACATATGTTTAGTTTTGTAGTGGGGCTGATGAGGGGCACAATTTAAAAAGTAGTAGCAAATTTTTGTAATAATTAGGTTTTACTTTTCATATTTTTTTTCGGTAATTTATTTTTGGACCCAAGAGGTTCCGGAACGCCGTTCCCCCTGAAATCAAGCCCTGGTAATATGAGTGCAACGTAATTTCTGATCGCAGCAACCGATTTTCGTAAAACGTGGAATACGTGTCCACCACAGGACCCTATTTGAGATTAATACCACAAAAATAGGGGGGGGGACGGGAGGCAAAATGTAAGGGGAAGTAGTGAAAAAATCGCGAAGTCCGTGTGGGGTATCACATTACAGGGTGTGTTAAACGTCATTTGAAAGTAACGTTTATTTTTGAAATTTCAAACTTTTGGGACGCTAGATTCCTAAAAGTGGTTGAAAATTTTGATAAAATCGGGGACATAAAAAATTCATGTGGGTATCAAACTAAAGGGAATGTTAATTAAAATCTGAATTTAGCGTTAAAGGTTTTGGAAATTTCACAATTTTGGGCGTCAGTGCTCAAAAAGTAGGTCATAATTTTAATAAAATCGCAAATTCCATGCGGGATACCAAATTAAAGAGAATTTTAACCAAAATCTGAATATAGTGTACAGTTTGAGAAATTTGAAATTATTTGTACCCCGGGGCCCAAAAAGGGGATAAACAATTAAAATTTTATTGTATGATTGTATGTTCTACAATTGTTATTTTGTTAAACACTGTAATCCGAATTTTGTTTTTTTGATATTTGAAAAATTTGTACTATCGAAATTTATCTAATCATATAAATAATCTACTAACATAGTCTAATAATATAATTTATCTGCTTCGTTTAAAACAGTGAGGGAGTTATGGAGCTCGGGGAGCTTACTAGTAAATAACAAAGTCTAACACACCCTAATGCAACATGTAGATCGAAATGTTCAGATAAGGCATCATGTTTATAACAAATAAAAAAATTAAATAGTCAAAGTTTCTTGTCCTTTCACTATCAGTTTTTACACGTTTCAACACTTTGCCGTGGTATGTGATTCTGTGTAGTGGCGGTGACGGATACAGTAATGGAACTTGTCTTCTAGTGCATAAGGAAGTAAAACCACTTGTCCTGAATTTCAGCCCCATAAATGACAGAAATGTGTTCTCTGAGAATAAAAGACAAATTTTTCAATGGGACTTTGTTCTGTGTCTACACGCCGACAGAAGAAGCTGGTGAAGATGTAAAAGAAGCATTCTATAGCAAGTTGGAAGAGGAAGTAGGAAAGGTCGAAAAACATGCTTGTATAATAATATTGGGCGACCTAAAAGCCAAGGTGGGCAGAGAGGAGATTTACCGACATACAGTAGGGAAAGAAAGTTTACATAATGTCAGTAATGATAATGGATTAAGACTAATGGAATTTTCAGTCAGCAGAAATATGGTGGGTAAAGAGCACCTGGATGCAGCAGAAGGATGTTAATAAAGTAACCTGGCGCTCGCCTGATGGTAACACAGAAAACCAAACTGATCATGTGTTGATTAATAAACGCCATGCATCTGATGTAATGGAGGTATAGAGTTGCGGGTAGTGACATGGACCATTCGACGGAGTGAAGTATCGACAAAAAATATACTGTTCAAGGCAAAGTCACTATAAGACACAAGAGCGCTTTGATGTGGATAAGCTTAAAAAATATGACCATCTAAGAGAGGAATATTCAAACACAGTGATTCAAAAATTTGAGGAAACATCAGAGCAGTGGGAAAGAAAGTAGATTGAAGGAACGTGGAGACTGTTTAAGGAAACAATACAGATGAAGTGGCTGGAAGAAGGAAGAAAGAAAAGCGATCCGAGTACGAGAGGCGGTGAAAGAGAAGAATGAGGCAAGAATAAAGGTGCTTCAGGGTGAAACAAGACAAACTAGAAACGAAAAAAGGGTGCATACAGAATGTAGAAAGGATAAGGGACTGTTTGAAAAGAACAGAACAGAGTAGAAGAACTAGAAGATATGGGAAACAGAAATGAGATAAGGAACTTGTATCTTAGAGCAAGAGAAATTAAGAAGGGGATTAACCCCAGGGCAGTCATTATGAAGAAAAGAGAAGAGGAACTGGTTGGCGACAAGAAAAGATATTAGAAATGTGGCGGAACTATTTCCAAGAACTTTTAAATGTAGAAGATGAGATTCAAGCGTAGGAAGAAGTTGGGAGAAACGAGCATCAGAGAAGAACCATCCTAATGACAGACCAACTCGAAGAAAGTTCAAGAAGAAGTACCCTAAATGGGAACCCTAAAAAACAATAAAGCACCTGGAGAGGATCAGATAGAGGCAGAAATGCTAAAGTATGGAGGTGGTATGCTCGTCAAACGATTGGATAACCTAATTGAAAGGATCTGGATTGAGGGAAAGATGTCAAGGGACTGGGGATATGTAATATGAAGAACGATAAATCTGTGTGCGAGAATTATCGTGGCATTAGACTTTTAAGTGCTGTATACAAAGTGCTAGCAAGAATATTACCCTGGAGATTAGACATTGTAGGAGAATACCAGTGTGGTTTCAGGAAGAAGAGAGCAACCACTAGCCGTGATACACTTGAAGTGCCATGAATACCAAATTGAGCTGCATCATTTGTTTGTAGACTACAAAAAAGCATATTATAGCCTGAAAAGACAAAGTATAATAGAGATAATGACGAATTTGGTATGCCAGGGAAACCGGTGAGCCTGATAAAAATGACACTGGAAGGAATACGGAGCAAATTGCGAGTAGACGTCGGTGACAAATTTTGGGAAACCTACTGCACCGCGAACGCACGGCTTAAGACACGAACCACACCTTTGGCTAAAGAGCTGGAACTCCGGCAGAAGTATCAAATAAATGCCCAAGAACGGTTGCCGTTCCGAAAGGCCGAACTCGTCCGCAAAAATCCCGAGCTGCAAGTTCACCTGTTCCTTCCCGGGATAACGGAACGCAAAGCCGACGTTTCTCAGCACCTTCTGAAGGCCACTGCCCTGGAAATGCTTACCACCAAATACCCACGAGCAGAATGGACCCATGTTTACACCGACGGCTCTGCAATGGGCGATAAAAGCGGCGCAGAGGTTTACACAACCTTTCTCGAGGGTTCCATCCCAGTGGAAAGAAACCGAACAAACTTTGACGGGGAGGTAGCTGCCATCAGCGAAGCTGCAGAGAAACTGCTGGGTCTTCCTGGTCTAAAGAAAATTGTTTTTCTCTCCGACTCTACGGCAGCACTACAAGCCATCACTTCTTCCCTACCGCAAGATGGCGACCTTGTCCCACTGTGCCAAGAACGCCTCTTCAAGCTGCAATCGAGATCAGAAGTCCGTCTGCAGTGGGTCCCTGGCCAATGCGACCTCGAGGGAAACGAGAGAGCTGATCAACTAGCTAAAGCAGGATGCCTTCTCCCACAAGAAGACCGGCCAGTTAGCTACCCAGCAATCTGCAGCCTCATCACGACATCCATCAACAGAATGGTGAAGACAGCCTGGGAGGCAGCCGCTGTTGGCAAAAGATGGGAGCCGATTGTAAAATCCAACGCCATCCCCAACAACCTGCCAAGGGACGTCGCAGTCGCCACGTTTAGAATGACCACCGGCCACGACTACCTCCAGAGCCACCTGCACCGCATCGGCCTTGCCGACTCCCCCCCTGTGCCCCTTGTGCTCCGAGGATGAGGGCACGGCCGACCACCTCACAAGCTGCAGAGCCTTGGAAGTCGTGGACGACAACTTACAAGGACGGGCCAGGCTCTACTGGTCAACAAGGCGTCTAATGGCCGAGCAGCCGCGGACGGGCGTTGGATGAAAGAAAGAAGATCTCAAGAAGCCGACAAGACCTAAAAGAGGTTTATCGAATCTAGAAGAGGCCGCAACGAATTTAGGTATAAAAGTAAACACTGAAAAGGCCAAATACATGTTAATAGGCAGTAAAATACAAGAGAGGAGAGCACCCCTGGTAATTGGAGGACACAAATTTCAAAAGGTTGAAAGATTTAAATACCTGCGCTCACTAGTTACTGAGAACAACATTATGGCCGAAGAAATAAAAGAAAGGATATCTGCTGGTAACAGATGTTACTTCTCCCTACAAGGAATATTTAAGTGAAAACACATAAGTAGAGCAACCAAGATTCGTCTCTATAAAACAGTCCTTAAGCCAGTGGTCATGTACGGGTCCGAAATTTGGACAATGACAGTGACAGAGGAAGAGTGGTTGCGCAGGTGGGAAAGAAAAGTCCTCAGGAGGATATTCGGCGCAGTGAACGTCCAAGGAGCATGGAGAATAAGGACGAATGCAGACATCCAGCAAATTTATGAAGAACCAGATGTCGTCACTGACATAAAGAAAACTAGAATCCGGTGGTCAGGGCATGTCTAGAGAGCGTTAGAGACATCAACATTGAAGAAAATCTTTACGGAGAGACCTCGTGGAAGAAGAAGGAGGGGTCGGCCCAGAAAACGATGGTTGGATGATCTTGAGGACGACCTGCGCAGGCTCGGTGTAAGAAGATGGAGAATGAGAGCAGAGGATCAAGGGGACTGGAGGCGGATTGTCCAGGTGGGCAAGGCTCTCCAAGAGTTGCAGCGCCAATTAAGACGAAGAACACTTTTCTGTGAGTTCACACTTTTCAGCTGCCTTGTTTTATAAGAACGGGTTTCGGATTACTGGCAGTGCTTAATAAATAACCACGGAACACTTCGGATGTGTCCGTCTGGCTCTATTTGGTAATTTAAAATTTTATATCTTAATTTATTTACGCTTTTCGTATGGTTTTGTTTGTGTTGACGTATTCGTCGTTGTCGTTTATCACATGTGAGTGCACACGGCTTTTATGCTGGCCAACAAATTCTGTTGCAGGTTTTACGTTTTTGTTTATAAACTAGCGGTACCCGTGCGCTTCGCTGCACGTGGCAATCGCACCGAATTTTATAGAAGAACTACTGTCTATACTACTATTATAAAGATTAAACTACTGCGTTATTATTATTATTTCCGGCTGTATAATGTTTAAAAATTTTCCTGAACCAAAGATTACAGAAATAATTGAATTCTCATCTTTCACTGTCCGTCCAAAGATCTTCAATTCCTCGTTCCCTCAATATAGTCTGAATTTCTTTTATCCAGGTGATAGGTGGTCTTCCTCTTATCCTTCTTCCTGGTGGGGTCCATTCCATAACTCTCCTTCGCAATCTTTCCTGTGCCTTCTTTTCGTGTGTCCATACCATTGTAATTTTTTTGTTTGGATAAAATCAACAATTGAATTTTCCACATTCATTCTGTCCTTTATACTTCATTTCTAATTTTCTCACGTCTGGATACTCTTGCCGAACGTCATTAAACTACTATTAACCTTCTAATAATAAACGGTTAACGAATGTGAAATAAATAATACAATTAATGAATAAATCTTAAAAGACAAACGGAGATATTAAAGAAGTAGAGAGCAAAGAAATAATACGGAGAAGTAGAATAGAATACGCAGAATTCGATAATTCTCGGATACAGATTTTATCGAGCCTGTAAAAATAGTAGCTGAAAATGAAATACTGCGGTAACAATAGCCAGGGGAGTATTTTGGGGGGGGACAAATGGGACCGGAACCCCCAGAGTGTCTAAAAAATTGACGAAGAATTTTGTTAATCTCTTAATTTTTAGTTTTTTTAATTATTTTTTTTCCAGCTGTGTATGTTAATATAGTAGTGTGACTCTTTTGTAAGTATATAAACAGACTTATAACACAGGATTTGCGTGTTCATTTGAAATATAAATTATAGGAAAATAAATTCAGTGACCCAGAAGAAATTGATAATGAAATGGGCAAAAATCAAGGCGAATTAAACATTTTCAAACAATGTATCTTTTTATACGTATAAAACTTTCTTGGTTTACCTTTCTTTTCTAATTAAAACTGTAGATATAATTTTTAAATGTAAAATGTCAAGAAGTGTCTTGTGAACAATGTTTCAACAGCATGTATTTTTATTGTGTTATTACAGTTTACTTTAATGGGATTGATTTCAGGATGTTGTCACACATTTTTCAGCCACTTTGAAGATTATAATATTGATTGTTCTTAACACGATTTTTCTTTTATATGAAGCTACACGACCGGACCCCCCCAGACTTCAAATTCAAATAATTTATTTCTTTATTCATTAGTATTGTGTTTAGTCTATGTGCTAGGCGCTTGTCGTGTTTTTGTGTGAGTGCAGGTCTTATAAAGGGCGTATTTACTGGGGGGGGACGAGACCAGACCCCCCCCCCAAGAGGGTCAAAAAAGTTGACGAATTTTGTTATTCACTTAATTTTAAGGCTGTTTTTTTTTTTTTGAAAATTTCAGCTGTATAGGCTAATATATAGTAGTAGGTTTTCTCTAAATATACAAACAGGTTTATTACACAGCATTAGGGTTTGCGTTTGAAATATGGTACATAGGAAAATCAGTTCAGTCAATATGTATCTTTTAACAATGTTTCAATAACGCGTATTTATATTGTGTCATTACCGTTTACTTAAATGGGACTGATTTCAGGACGTTATCACGCGTTCTTGTGCCACTTGAAAGATAGTAATGTTGATTAATCTTAACTTATTTTTTCTTCTGTATGAAGCCGACCCGACCCCGGACCCCTCCCCCAAGGTCAAATTCTAGGTACGCTACTGGGTCTTATGTATGTTGTTAAGATTCTGTAAATTTCTAGACATAAGGCCCTTACACACCTTCCAATCCAATCCGATCCGCTGTCCTAAATGTAAGATGGAAATAGCAAATTGTATAGTGTGTAGGACGATCGTCCTTGCAAAAAAGTTGGAATCCGATTTAGGAAGGTCGGGCGGTCCTCCCCATCCGACTAGCCGACTTAAGACAGATCCCCTCCACCTTCCATCCTAGATCGTATAGTGCTCCACCTTCCATCCTAGATCGTATAGTGTGTAGCGCAGTCGGGCGTCGGTTCCGATTAGTTGTTTCTTTTCTTTTCAGCGGACTGCAAGTTGTTGAACATGTTTTTCATTTTGTTTTGAGTATATAGTGAGTAAAATGGCTGAAGACGAATGTAGAAATATTTTACTGAACTCGTAAAATGGTATTACGTTTTTCTATGAACGACTTTACCATTCTCAGCAATTCCATAAAACATTGTTCATTCATTCGTTAAAAAATTCGGAAATCGTCTGAGTTCAATTGCTTCAACAACATCGAATGGGTATAAATTTATTTCTTTCCTTTAACCACTTTTTTGCCCAAAATTTCCTTTCTGGTGGCGGCTTTTCAAGGATCAACAGTGTTGTAAGAACAACCCCGATTTTTTTATTTTTCGGCAAAAACGGTGCCATCACGAGGGTGTGACCGGGTCGGGCATCTCAGTGGTAGTGACTTAAATGTCGAGATCGGAGAAAGAAATTGGACAGTACGGATAGCGATCTCCTTTCCTAAATTGGAGATCGGATCGGATTGGATTGGAAGGTGTGTAGGGGCCTTTTTTTAGGCTGTTATTATATTCCTGGTTTTGCTTTAATGTAGGATTGTATTTGTAGCCGAAGAATTGTTGTAACAACTATTTCTGCGTGATTACTAATCAGTCTCTCTGCGTCATTACTTAGAAAAATAATGAGCAACTCCACTATCGAAGTGTTAACAACAGTGAATAATTATCGTAACAACGACGCCTGCTTCAAGGTCGCTCTGACGCTTTTAGACAAAGTATTCTCAAAATATTTCCGAGCGTAGTAATGTTCCATTGATCCGTGAAAGTACAGGTGTCCCAGATAATATTGATTGTCTTTAAATTGAATGCTTTCCGGGTGATCAAGCAATCATCGCCCACGATGAAGACGGCCTTTGCTTTGCAGAAAGAAAATTAGAAGGTTACTGTATAAAAAGTGCGCTTACAATAAATTTCAACGGGTCTGAGTATCCAGCAAGCACTGGAGAAATAACGAAAAATTTGAAAAGAGCTGAAGAAAAAGGGAAAGATACAGAGGGAGGTATGATAAGTACCTGTGTAAAGGAAGGAAATGCAATTAAAAAAAAAAATTGTAAACAGACTGACTAAACTACAGGATATTAGGCCGTGGTCCACTCCTATTGTTACTAACAGACGTTTCGGCCTCTCCTCTGGAGGCCATCTTCAGAGTACAGAGTGGTCTTCGTTAGTTAACCACAGTACAGTGGCAACATTTTGGTTTAGCTTTTACCACAGTACTGTGGTTAACTGACGAAGACCGTGTCACTTGGCGAATCGTTATTGTACACTGAAGACGTCGTCCAGAGGAGAGGCCGAAACGTGTGTTAGTAACAACAGGAGTGGACCACAGCCCGGAGTTTCGTCAGTCTGTTTACACTGTTCATGTCGGCCGTGAAAGCCAGAATAAAACAACAATATTTATTTCTCAACACTGTCTCCTTTCAGCTTGATACGCTTAGTCCAGTAATATTCCAACATTTTTAAGCCATCCAAAAACGTGATTTGTCGAACGTCGGAAAATAGGCATCTGTTTCGGCGATGACTTCCTCGTTTGCTCGTTTGATGCAAACTGATTTTCGCTAAGCCATTTTTTTCATGTTTGGTAAATAAAGATATCGTAGGGGCCGAGTGTGGAGAATGCGGTGGATGAGGCAACAGTTGGTAGCGTAATTCGGTCAGTTTTGTGGACAAGTGAGCTGGTACGTTGTCACGGTGGAAGAACAGTTCCAAACGGGTCCGTTTTCGCAATTCAGCTTCGGATCGGCCCGAAAAATCAGCACAGTGCTGATCCATCCTTCCTTTCTCCAAATAGTCAACGAAGTTTGGGAACTCGGTGATCCCCAAAAACGGTGACCACCACCTTTCTGGCCGATGGAATCGTCCTCGCCTTCTTTGGTGTACGTTCGTGGGGGGAAAAACTCACTGTGCTCACCGAATTTTCGATGTATAGTGACGGACCCATGTCTCAACAACGGTCACATAACGCCGCAGAAACTCACTCGGATTGCGCTTGAATATTGCCAAATATTGGTTCGAAGTTGTCACGCGATTCCGTTTTTGGTCAACGGTAAGCAAACGCGGCCCATGTCGCCGATTGCTTTCTCATTTCCAATTTTCATAAAGGATATTTTCTACGCGTTCAAGTCTGGAACTCTGGAAGCGATCTCTCTGATCTTCACCCGGCAGTCTGCGAACACGATATCACGGAGTTTGTCGACCATATCCTCCGTAGCTACCTCAACTGTACGGTCTGGATGGTCTTCATCAAAGACGGATGTTCGGCCACGCTTGAATTCATTGACCAATATCTTATAGTAGTCATCTAAGGCCCTTATAAAACGGATTTAACTACTCTTTGATTTCCTCACATGTTTTCCCATCAAAAAAAAAAAAAAAAGAAAAAAGAAATCGAATCACTGACCGATATTGTTGTTTTCCCATGGTTGCAAAAATACATGGAATTCCCCACTTTCAATATCTGTAAAAAAAACTACTCATTGAATCTGTTTGAAATTTTAATAGGCGTCGTTTGTAGGCCTACTAACAGATGGTTATGAAGTCAGTGGCGGCCCCAGTTACTTATCATACCGCTCTCGTACATGTAAGAATATGGGGTTCGTATGTCAAACACTGAGACAACAGAAGAAGAATCACATAATAGGGCTCGAAGAAATCAGATATTGCAGTAAACATCTCTACCTGTGTCAATTGTAGGCCTGAACCTCCGCGTACGGTACCCCGAATTGTACGCGGTTTGATCAAAAAGTTCTTGCAACTTCCCTCGCTACAAACGTCCGATACAATAACAATTTTTTTCTAACGGTGGTTCACCCATCTGAGACAATTGTCCAACTTTGTAGGCGTTTTGGCAGCACAGTCTAGATTTGACAGCTAATTGAGTAAGTTTTGGTGTATTAGGCGAATTTTTTAACGTTATACACTATAAGGGTACACGGTTACACGAGCATTTTTTTCCGGCCGTTTGCGTGCGGTTGGGAAACACATTGAATTTAACACACTTGGGGTAAAAGAAACTGGTCACACGGACGTGGAAAACCCGCACGGGTTATCAAGCGTGCTGCATTTTCAAGGTCTCCCGCATCGAAACGCAACCTGCTGCGTTTTTAACACGGATTGTTCAAAGATGCCGTTAAAATAGCATTTGTTTATTTGCTTGTTACTATGGTAATTGATTTTGATCTACATGGTGTTGTTGACATGTTTATAAAAAAAATATATAATGTAAAACATTTTTTATATAAGATGTATTTGCTACTGATAACCAATGTTTTCTTTAATCTAAACACGGACGTTTCTGTGCAGTTGCATTTTAAATTTTATATACACATTTAACCTTTGTAGCCAGAGCTGTAGGGATGCGCGTCCGAGACGTCTCAACGCTGCCGTCCGATTTTAAAACGCCTGTGTGACTACACTTCCGTCCGTGCACGTGTGACTACTGTGCGTTTTCCCATACTCCACGCTCGTGTAACCGTAGCCTTAGGCTGAAGAGTTAGCATTAAATATTCAGGTATCCAGGTAAACCAGACCCGGATTTTACTGTGTGTGATCTATATGTAATTAGTGTAGAGAACGGTCGGCTGTACGTAATCAGCGCACACATTTATTCAGTTACTCAAAACAAAAAATTCTGAATCTATGTTCACCATCTTACAGTCATATTTATAATAAGACACTTCCGAGTGCGCCACGAAAATGTAACTACGTACTAGTTTGTTCTCACTAACAGCAAGAGTTCCCCAAGGAAGTGTTCTGTGTCAAGTTTTGTATCTCATTTGTACAGCAGGTCTGCCAACTAGCAGTAATGTGATTACTGCTACGTGCGCTGACGATACAGCTATCCTTGTTGTAAACAAAGACCAAGTGGAAGCAACTATTTTACTACAGAGTTCGCTACATGACATTGAAAAATAGTCAAAGAAATGGAGAATACAATTAAATGAAACTAAGTCAGCACACATCGCCTTCAAAAAATGCCGCGGGACAACACCAACTATGAGATTAAACGACAAAGCTGTCCCTGTAGCCGATTCTGTAAAATATTTGGGCATCCACCTAGACAAACAACTTAATGGCGCAACCACATTCGGATGAAGAGGAAACAACTGGACATCGTTGGCTCCTGGGCAGAAAATCATTATTATCAATGCGAAATAAGTTGTTAGTTTACAATAGTGTCTTCAAGCCTGTGTGGACATACGGCTTACGGCTTTGAGAAACTGCTACCAAATCCAACATTGCTACAATGGAAAGGGTTCAATCCAAGGTGCATGCCATAACCAATGCACCATGATTCGTCAGCCACAAAGATATCTATACCGACCTATACCTGCCAACCGTCAGTGAAACCATTGCGATGTTCAGCGAAAGAAATGTGAAACGGGCTTGAAGAGGACACAACTCATGTAGCCATAATTTGCTAGATAACAGCCAGCAAACGAGATGATTAAAATGAACATTACCGCTGGACTTACTTAGACTTTAACACTGTAAATTCATTGTACATTATATGTTATTTTTAACTACTCATACAGAGAACTAGTCAGTGGATTAATTCTCTCCACGCCATGTATTTTGTCAACAGTTATTTTTATGTATTAACAGATTGGATAAACGTAAAAAAAAAATGATTCAGTCTAAGCAGACCACGACACCGCGAACTACACTAACGCAAGTAATTTCTCTGTCTCAAATAATTTCCAGTCAAATAATTATGGACAACGGTCTTCAGAAATTACTGAAGACCCATTTATGTGTACCTATTTTCGTCATTTATTTTTAAAATGTTTTCTCCCATTTGCTAGACGTCTTGCACGTTCACAGAACTACTACGTAGGAGTACGTTCACGCAGTATAAATAATCTGCTTGAATACCCGTCTACACATCCGCCGTTTGTATCGTGCTAGACTTTACGAGTAGAGCGATGCTTTAGCTAAGGTTTGCATCTATGGATTGATAACTCGACTCCTGCTCTGCAGCAAATCAATGACCTCCGACTAGGCAAACTCATTGTCACCACGTATGTGGCGCCGACAGTTACTTACGCGATCCCTGCGTGGTGCTACTCGGTAAGCGAAAGCTGCAATCTCTCTTTTACCGAGGACCACTACCTTACTTCGAACCAGACCGTCCTAAAATCCCTACGTATCCTTCCCAGACACTTTCTAGAATGTTTTGTAGCCGCTTTGTCCAATCCCTTCGGTCTCGCCACCTCAGCTTTGGTTTTCCCACTTTCCTTTCGCCATCTGGGTTGGACAGGAAGAAGCGCTTTACAGGGTCCTGACAACACGACTTGTCCAGCTAAGCCGTCCTATCTTTATCTTTTTGATTATGGTAAAAGTCGTGTAGCAGGTTATATAACTCTTCATTAGTTCTCTTTCTCATAAAACCTCCCTCTTCCACCGGCCCATATATTCGTCTAAATACGTCTCTCTCAAATGTTCCCATTAACTGGTAGACCTACGCTCCCTGAGCTGCAGACGTCGCTCACTAATTTGAACGAACTCCATTTGCTATTTGTGTTTAGTCAAGTAACAATTGTAGAGCAACCATACAATAAACGCTAAAAATTCCAAACAGGATTTGTGTTGAAATTTCCTTTACTCTGACATTCGGCTAGGTTTTTACAATTTTTCAATTTTTATCGGCCCCGGGGTTTCAAAACGTTTTAAAATTTCCAAAACTGAACATTATATTCAGTTTTGGTCAAAATTCTCTTTAATTTGATATCCTACATGGCATTTGGAATTGTATGAATCTTTTTCTCCACTTTTTGGGCCCTGGGATCCCAAAAATTTTGAAAGTTTTAAAAATTAATACTACATTAAGATTTTATTTAAGATCCCCTTCAATTTGATAGGCCACATGAACTTTTGCAATTTTATCAATATTTTCACCCGCTTTGTGGGCCCTGACGTTCGGAAAGTTCGAAATTTTAAGAAATAAACTCTATATTCAGATTTTGGTAAAATTCGCTTTGATTTGATAAGCCACATGAAGTTTTGCGATTTTATAAAAAAAATTCACCCACCTTTTGCGCCTTTACGTCAAATATTTAAAAAATGAGCAATGTATTTAGATTGTGTTAACAATCGGTCGATGCTTTCAAAAGTTACTTTGTCGTTTTCTTTTCTTTTGTGACCAGCGGTCAAATCCTCCTAAAACGGCCTTCTTGGTAAGTAAAGATTTTTGTTTCTAATATTTAATAAATTTGTTGTTGTTGGTATGTTGTGACGTTACCCATTTAGTACTGATGCTTATGATGTACAGTTTATTTACACCCCAGGACGACCTCAGATTTTTGTAGGTCGGAACGCTGTTTTTAGAATTGTTTATAAAACAATGGCTAATGTCCGAAATACTGTATTATAATGTGTAATAATAATGATAATGATATTAATAATAATAATAATAATAATAATAATAATAATAATAATAATAATAATAATAATAATAATAATAATAAAACAGCGTGCCATCTAGCTCTAGTTTCAAGATTAATATTAATAATTGTTATTAAGATATATATATATATATATATATATATATATATATATATACTATAATACTTATAACTATTTTACCTCAAGATGTATTTTTTCTTTAGGGACATGTTTCGGGAGATCCTGTTCTCCCATCTTCAACCTTCGCCATCTTGCTTCTGGTGCAGTATTTGTGTGTTGGCTTCTGGATGTTATTATGGTGGTTTGTTGGCCTTTGGTCCTTCAATGTTGCATTATTGTGTGTGGTTGTGGTATCTGTTTTTGTATTTTGTGTATTTTCGATGTTGAGTGGTTTGAATATTGTGTCATGTTTTGTATTGATTTGTATTTGTTCTGGTATTAATTTGTTTTGTGTTTTATGTTTGTAAACATGTCCCTAAAGAAAAAATACATCTTGAGGTAAAATAGTTATAAGTATTATAGTATTATATACATCAAGAAACGGACTGTAGCAGAAAGTGAATGAAATATATATATATATAGGGTCTATATATGATAATAATTGTTTCTTCCAATGTTGTATGTTTTACTGCGTCACTTGGTTCTAAAAAAGCAGCCATTATTATCTAAATTATTTATAGATTACTTAAAAATTATTTAAGTTTTAATGTTTTTCTACTAGTAATTTTATACAAACCACTATGTTGTCTTTGGTATTGACGAGCGCTTTCGGCAGTCAAGCCATCTTCAGGTCATTTACCAACAGAGAAATATGAAACCGTTCACTTCTTATATACCGTTTTACCGGACCTATCTAGCCCCGCCCCTTGACCGAGTAACGTCTTACTTAGCTCCACCCAGAGTGGGTTCTCTTACATTACCAATTTTGTAGCCGTCAAAATTTACGTTAACTCATTTTCTACTCTTTTTTGTTGTCTAATAAGCTGCCAAATATTTCTTCATTTTCAAATGTGGTTTTTATATTCATTAGTCGTTTTTCATCTTTATTTCTTATTTTTAATATTTCCACTTCTTCCTTTAATTTCCTTTCTCTTTCTTTACTCATCACTTTTATTATCTTATAATTTACGACTGGGTCTATGAATGTATGTCCTTCTTCTATAAAATGCCTAGCGTATAATGAATTCGTCGTTAACTCTTCTTCGCCCCTCCTATGTTCTTTAAATCTCTGGCAAAATTTACGACCCGTTTCACCCAGATACACTTTTTCACATTCCCCACAACTGAGCATATATACTCCACTTTTCTTCAATATGTCTTCTTCTTCAATATTCGTAGTTTTTATTATATCAGACACGGTTTTCGATTTTTTAACCGCTACCTCTATATTATATTTTCTAAAACATTTTTGTATCTTTCTTGTGTTATAACATATATATATATATATATATATATATATATATATATATATATATATATATATAAAAGATATGGATCCCTTATACTCCTTATTTTCTTTACTATTCTCATTTTTTGTTTCTTCTCTTCGTTTTATATTATTAAATATTTTATCTACTACATTCGTATTATACTTGTTGTTTTTTACAATTATTTTTATTCTTTCTATTTCTTTCTTTCTGTTTTCCTCATCTTCTATACAACTGTTTATTCTATGACAGAAATTATTTATAGCTGCCATTTTATACTGTATTGGATGGTATGAATCATTTGGTATTATAACATCCGTATATGTGCTTTTCCTATAAATGTCAAATTTTAGTTTATTTTCTTTTGTTATTCTTATGTTTAAATCTAGGAAATTTATTTCCTTGTTTCCTACTTCCATTTTAAATTTTAGACTCTCTTCTAATTTCTTAACCTCTTCAAAAAATACCTTTAATTCTTCATCATCGCCCTCCCATATTAACAAGATATCGTCTACATACCTCATCCATTTCTTAATTTTGTCTTTATTTTTCACTGTTGACATTATTTTATTTTCAAAGTAGTTCATGTAAATTTCTGCCATTATCGGTGACATTGATGATCCCATTGGAAGTCCCTTCTTCTGAATATAAAACTTATTATTAAACCTAAAGTAATTTTGCTTCAAACAATCTTGTATTACTTTTATTAATTCTTCTTCCTTTTCGTATCCTTTCAATTTGTTCTTTTCAATTAGTTTTAAGGTTTTTTCAACCGGGATGTTTGTAAACATATCTACTATCTAGCGATATTATCTTGAACTTTATTTTACTTGTACTTCTTCTTTCAGTGTTTCTATCAACTTTTTGTTATTTTCTATACTATGTTTTTTCTCGAAGTCGTAATATACTTTTAGTATCTTACTACATTCTTTTGATAACTTATATGCTGTTGCTCCAATAAACGATATTATTGGCCTAACTGGGTGGTTTTCCTTGTGCAATTTCATCTGACATTTAAATTTAGGCGCTTCCGGATTTGATTCTGTTAGTTTTATTTTATTCTTAAACATAGTGGAATTTTTTATTAATTTCTTCACCCTACTTTGAAATTTATTAGTATAATCATATTTAATCTCTTCATAATTATTACTTTTTATAAATTCATTCCCTTTCTTTATATACTCTTCTTTATCTATTAGCACTACGGAGTTGCCTTTGTCCGCTTTTGTTACCATAATATTATTTTGTTTTATTTTACTTTTTAACTGTTTTACTAACATAGTGGTGTGTATAAAATTACTAGTAGAAATATTTGAGACCACTAACACTCCAATACAACAATAAATATTTTAATGTTTTATTTGACTGACGTTTAATGTGAATGACAGAGAGCGGTCAGCTGAAATCATTGCACTGCAGCAGGCAGCCGGAAGTCTGTAAACCTATATTTGTGTCTTGATCGATATCTTACAGACGGTAATAGCGTTTTTAAGCGTACTGTGACGCGGCTTCTGCAATTTCAACTCGACTGTTTGGCATTTGCCTGTCTGTCTATCTAGCGTTGGTGTTATTCTCAAGATCTTTGAAAAAGGACCACTGTAGAGGAGTAGGCCCACCAACATTTCTTTATAAATGTCAGATCTACAATTATCAACTTGGCGTCCCTTCTGTCTGTCGTCAGTCCAGCAGTCGATAGTCGTGGCCAGCTGGACATCATCTATTTGGACTTAACGTAGGCGTTTGATAAACTGTCACACCATATTTTCCTGAATAAATTGATGAGTAATAAAGACTGTTATTATTATTACTGTTGTTGTTGTTGTTGTTATTGTTATTGTAGTTACAGACGACGCATGTCAGCAGTGCAGCGAAGTGGCTTGCTCTTACCGCACGGTTTCGGAGTCCGCGGTTCTTGTCATCGCGGGAATAATCCCAATCGATTTGCTGGCGCAGGAACGGAAACTGGTTTACAAGAGGAAGGCCCAAGTAGATACTGTACAAGCTCACAGGGAGGCCAGGGCTCGTACTATGGCTCAGTGGCAGGAAAGATGGACGAGTGACACGAAGGGAAGATGGACCGCTAGGTTCATAAAACAGTTAGCTGAGTGGACTGATCGCAAACATGGCGAGATTAATTATTTCATAACGCAGTTTCTAACTACCCACGGCCTGTTCCGGGCTTACCTATATAGGATGGGGAAAGTAGACAGATCAGACTGCATTTTCTGTAAACAGGAATTAGACGATGTGAATCACACGTTTTTCACATGTGATAGATGGAAAGAAGAGAGGCAAACACTGGAAAATGTAGTGGGACAGATATCGCCCGAAAAAGTCATCGGAATAATGCTGAAGAGCGAACACCATTGGGAGCAGGTAGCAGCTTACATAGAGAAGGTACTAAAGCAAAAGAAGGAAACTGAAGATGATCTTGCTAGGGCCGCTGCCAGAATAGCAGAAAACAGATAACGTGGACCCGCTGAAGGTTTAAAACAGACGAACGTCCACAGGACGAAGTACAAATGGCATCACCTTGAAGTATCGTGAAACCTGAGTCCCAAGGTGGATCCATGCCGTGGACAGCAGGGTTTGTGGTTTTGGTGGGTGTGAGTCCCACAGACCGTAGGAGTGCAGACCCTCCTGCGGCGAACATTAGTTTTCCACAATCTCCCTCGTAAAAAAAAAAATTGTTATTGTAGTTGTTATTACGTCCTCTTTGGACTTAGTGGATTCCCCATGACCTATCTTAGTTGAAGGTCCCTATCTACACACTTCGTGTAAGTTCCATGTTTACTGGTGAACGTGCAGTATCGTGTAGTCCAGTTGTGAGATGCACTGAAGTTGCCGACCTCTATGTTGACGTCTTCGACTCCTTTAGTGACAAAAAGAAGTTCCAAAGGGTAGTGAGGGATTTAATTTTCTGACCGCACGTGTTTGACCCGCCACATTCATTTTTTGCCGTGACTCGTTGGAGGCGTAATACTGAGAATTTACTGTGCCTTGTCACAGTCGTCTTCTTACTTGACACGCAGAATCCTTCAAATTTATGTCTTTTCCAACTGTGATATACTAATGTTATACGAACCGTTCCATCATACTTGTCCCCTGTTCCTCTACTGGGTGTCCTACTGTCCCAGTGGGTAAATAACCCTGCACAAAATAATAGTAATAATAATAATAATAGCAACATTTTCTAGCAATAAGTATACTGTAGACCTAAACAATGTTTCATTAACGCCTATTTTTATTGTGTTACTACCGTTTACTTTAATGGGATTGATTTCAGGATATTATCACACGTTTTTCAACAATTTTAAAGAGACTAATATTGATTAGACTTCACTTGTTTTTCTTTTGTATGATGCCGACTCGACCGGACCCCCCCCCCAAGACCAAATTCTAGACACGCTAATGGCGCGCGCACACACGACTAATTTGATGACGAAGTTGAAGATATTGAAGGATATGGAGAAATGAACTGCCAAATCAATTACAAAAAACCTAATGGCAGAAATTCTACGAAAAAGTTGAATTTAAAAATGGTCTACCGAATGGTGTTGACTGCTTCCCCTGCTGAACATATAATAAGAATGTTTTTATCAATAACGAAGTCAAATGCATATTCTGAAAGGTTTCTATTCAAATTGAAATTATAAAATGTACATTAAGAAATCGTCTGAGATCGTCTAAGTAGTTCTCAAGTCTGAGAAGTACCTAGAACGGAATATTATAATTGTTGAGAACGATATTAATAATGGACTTTTATTCCTAGTGAAAATGAACTACCTGTATCTTAAATGTTTCCACTACCGTTTTAAGAAAATATAAAATTACAAAAAGCAATTACCATTTTTTAATATTCTGAGACTGAGTTTGTAATAGCTGAACGAGCAAAGGTTTGACTCGACTGTTTGGCATTTGTCTGTCTATCTGTCTGTCTATCTATTTGGTGTATGTTTCACGATAACTTTTGAACGCGTCAACTGATTTTCGTAAAACGTGGCATGTGTGTCCATCCTTTTATCCCACTGCACCCTATAGTTTTTCAGAATGATCATCCCAAAAATATGGAGGCAGGAGGAAAAAATATGAGGTGGAAAAAATTGTAAAAAAACACAAAGGGCCACGTGGGGTATTAAAGGTATATATATTAAAGGTAAATTTAACAAAAGTCTGGATATACTGTTCGTTTTTTAAAATTTCAAAACTTTGGTTATCAGGGCCCAAAAAGTGGGCGAAAAGTTTGATAAAATAGCAAAAACTCACGTGGCGTATCAAATTGAAGAAAATTTTTAACTAACATCTGAATGTAGTGTTAAGCCTTGGAAATTTCGAAATTTTTGGACCCTAGGACCCAAAAAAGAGATACAAAATTCAAAGAAAATTATGAAAGTTCAGCAATGTGACAGACTAAGAGGAATTGTAGCCCAAATCTGAATGTTTATAATTTTTAGTGTTTATTGTATGATTGTGTGCCATACAGTCGTTATATTACTAAAGAAATGGTAGAGTAATATGGATTTTTGTAATTTTCCCATAATCGAAACAGTATCTAACATCAAAATTTAAGTAATAACAAGTGTACTTCATTCAAAGTAGTGAGCGAGTTCTGTAGCTCAGGGAGCTTACTAGTACAGGTATAACAAGTCACCAATAAAATGTATTCATCATTGAACGTAAAATAAAAATGATTATTGTACGGTAGAGGCAAATGCAGAATTTTGATTCGGATGGTGACCCAAATCCTAAGAATTTTTCTGTAGATAACTGAGAATAAATTTGTATTGGTTATTATAAATAACATCTAGGCGTACCTTAGAATATCAATAAAAGGACACAATATTACGGTTTTTTAGCCGATTGAGAAATTTATGTGGAATGGGGTTGCAGCTCTATTACTCGTACTTTGCCTACGTCCATGGTGTGGGAGAGGGAAGATTTATGTGAAGTGGGGTTGCAGCTCTAAAAATCGTACTTTGCCTACGTCCATGGTGTGCGAGAGGGAAGATTTATGTGAAGTGGGGTTGCAGCTCTAAAACTCGTACTTTGCCTACGTCCATGGTGTGGGAGAGAGAAGATTTATGTGAAGTGGGGTTGCAGCTCTAAAACTCGTACTTTGCCTACGTCCATGGTGTGGGAGAGGGAAGATTTATGTGAAGTGGGGTTGCAGCTCTAAAACTCGTACTTTTCCTACGTCCATGGTGTAGGAGAGGGAAGATTTATGTGAAGTGGGGTTGCAGCTCTAAAACTCGTACTTTACCTACGTCCATGGTGTGCGAGAGGGAAGATTTATGTGAAGTGGGGTTGCAGCTCTAAAACTCGTACTTTACCTACGTCCATGGTGTGGGAGTGGGAAGATTTATGTGAAGTGGGGTTGCAGCTCTAAAACTCGTACTTTACCTACGTCCATGGTGTGGGAGAGGGAAGATTTATGTGAAGTGGGGTTGCAGCTCTAAAACTCGTACTTTACCTACGTCCATGGTGTGCGAGAGGGAAGATTTATGTGATGTGGGGTTGCAGCTCTAAAACTCGTACTTTACCTACGTCCATGGTGTGGGAGAGGGAAGATTTTTGTGAAGTGGGGTTGCAGCTCTAAAACTCGTACTTTACCTACGTCCATGGTGTGCGAGAGGGAAGATTTGAACGCTAAAAATTTGAAAGGTTTTTAAAAATATATAAACACTTGGAACGTTTCACAGTTTTACTCTGACAGCTGTTTAAACTTCTTAAGCCATTGTCAAAGAGATTAGTGAACAACTAAACAGAGGATGTAAAGGTGGTGAACATTTGTTTATGTATCGGAACATGTGTGGGCTGTGAAGATGGAGGGGGTTGTAGGAGTTAAGGGAAGGTCAAGTGTCTGTGAAAACTAAATATAATCTGAATACAAAATATAAAATTAACTAAACTAAATAACAACTTTTAATAAAGGGGATATACAGAATTCAGTTTGTTCACTTGTTAAATTTTTGTTACTTTTTATTGCTTTTATAATTTCTAGTTTCTAACAAATCCATTTGTTTTACCTTTTTGTATGTTGTGCAGTACTGTTATGTTTTTGTATCTATGAAGTGACTGTCTTGTAAGCAATGATCTGAAAAACCTGTATTGGTTAAAATCGCCAATCGCCAAAATCGCCACCCCACACATGTTCCGATACAAGCCCTAAACAGATATTCACCATCCTTACATCCTCAGTTTAGATGTTCACTGATCTCTTTGACTTTAATGGCTTAAGAAGGTGAAACAGCTGTCAGAGTAAAATAAAAACTGTGAAACGTACCAAGTGTTTATATATATTTAAAAACCTTTGTATTATTGTGTTTCACCAAGTGCCCAACGAGTCATCAATTAATATTGCTAAAAATCTGTGTAGGAGGCTTCTTCACTGCCAGGGGTCTCGAAAGGTCTAAAATACGACCCCGATTATATATATACATAAAACACGCACGCGTGTAGGTTGGAAACGGAACGCATTTCGTTCCTAGACTGAACGTTAACTAGTTGTCAATGTGGTTGTTACAAAAAATAATACCTGATGCGTTTGACTTAGTGACCAATGACTTCTCCTTTCCAATCTTAAAGTTTTCTGACTATCGTACAAGAGATTTATGTCTAGTCGCATACTGAACTGTACAATGACTTGGTTTTAACTGTGGACACTTGAGGATCATACTGGATGTTATTAGTAGCGGACCAAGGGGTGTTGATATTAGTACGTACTATCTTATTGGAAACGCTCAGCATGGGAGTTGGTTACAGTTCTCCGACGCCAACAATGTTTACAGAACTTGGTGTCGACTAATCTTCTCGTATGAGCGCCACGTCAGTCGTTTATCGGATATTTTATCGATCATTTTTGTGGGTTGGGTTTATCGTTTGTTTGTAATGTTGGGGTTAGAACGTGACGTATATTAAATACAGTATCTGCTGATTTAATAAGGTCTCCATTTGACCAGATTTTATATTTTACTTGATTTTTGTATGCCATATATTGGGATCTTGGGTCCGTTACGCGTTTATATCGATGACACTTTTTACTTATGTCAGTACATACGCCTGTGACATCTAATTAATTGGTTTGCTGGGGCATCGCGTGTATCAATACCAGCAGACCGAAAGCTATCGACTCAGCTATAATGCAGGAGGCTATTTCTTTTCCCTACGTTATTCATCGCGTCCTGCGTTGTTGCGGATTATCAAAACATTATATTCCCTTTTTCTACTTTTTAAATTGTTTGTTTTAATGACTATTAAAACTTGTATTCTAATGATTATTAATTTATAAAGTTGTATTGTAATGACTATCAATTAAAGAGAAGAAAATATATTAAAAAATGTATACCAAGAAGAAACGGAATTTGTTATGAGCATTGGAATCGTGGCGCATTTATTCGGCGAATCGATTGGTATGACGTGACGTGTCCATTTATTCGGTTATGAAAGCTCAAAGGCCGCTGTTGATTTTTTTATCAGAAGGATAACCATACGAATTGTGACAAATTATACGAACTCCATTAAAAAGTAATAGCAGAGGTCCGATTTATTATTTTACGAACGAAAATGTATAACGATCGATATTACTGCAGAGACGGTCGAGTTACGGTTCTCGTCGATTTGTGTCAACGCTCTGTGTTTCTTAGTTCGTTTATTTAGAACGTAGTATTAAAAATGTTCAACTTTATTATATCATACATTGTTTCGTGCAAACTGTTGTTGCTTTTAATTGTCAATCAGCCGATTGTTCATTATTACCTTCATCATCATTACTATCTATCTTCATCATAATCATCTTCCCTTAAGTATTAGGCCCACGGCAGACAGCCGCTACAGAGAAACCAGTCTACGTACAGCGACGTGCTTCATGGTGGGGTGGGGAGGTGTTGTATGTGTCGCATTGTTACTGGCTAAGGTCCGCATTTCTTAAGCCTGGTTAAGTAAAACTGATTATGAAAGTCGCTCTAGTTATGGAGCGTCCACACAGTCCACTGTTCGCCGCGTCCGTCTGCTCGTCAGTTTTAATGAAGTAATCCAGAAGTAACGTATCTGTATATGCAGTTTCACGATTTGTCTCGCTGTAAAAGAAAAAATCTGGTCTATTTGGGTCAGCATTTTTCATGTTTCAACGTGAAGTATCTGCGGGAATTCAGTATGAACCTGACGACAAGCGTCAAATATTTGACTAACGACTTTTAAATTACAATTTAAAGAGTAGGCCTACTAACATTTAAAGTTGACGTAAAATATTATATTAAATTTTAATAAAACAAGTCAGCAAAGACCACGAAACAAACCTTTGGGAAAATTGTTAACATTATACAAATACAAAATAAATAAATAAATCAGTTAATAATAGTAATAATGTTAAAAATGGAAGGAGTCCATGGTAGGAGGAGAGAAAAACGCAGGTTCAAAGTGGACTGAAGACAGGTGACACAGTGAAAAGATGAAAGAATATTGGAGAAAAGAAAAGAACAAAGAGTAACGAATTTGAAATTGGCATGTGGTCCTTAGATGGCCGATAAAAATAAAAATAAAAATAAAAATAAAAATAAAAATAAAAATAAAAATAAAAATAAAAATAAAAATAAAAATAAAAATAATAACAGCAACAACAACAACGACGACGACGACGATTTTAGTAAATCCGTTTTTATAATAATTGCATTTCTAAATAATTTGTTTTCAAACAAATATCTGATTAAATTTATTTTAATGCTAAAATGTTGATTTATGTGTTAATTAAAAATTAATTGAAACGTAAGCATAATGGTTTGACTTATAATTTTTGAATGTAACTAGCATGAGGAGACGTGGCGATGCCTGATGCTGTCCGGTTTGTAGAGTAGGCCTATTTGTATGTTATTTTCGGGCCATCTTGTTTTATAAGTCTCACCAAATCAGGCGCGGACAACGGGGGGACATTCCCCTCCACCAAATAGTCACATCAGACGAAATTGTTTTTGTCGTCTTCTGGCTGTAGGATGGTTTTATGATTGTTAATATGATAAAACATTTAGATCGCGTTATGTAAGTTTGTGGTTTGACTCTAAAATTATTTAAATTGTAACTATACCTTACCTCCATGTTAATTTTTGTTCAATACATAACGTAAACGAGTACTTTAAACTGTACTTTAAAGAGTTTAATGTGTGTGTGAGTGTTTAATGTGTACTTTAAACTGTAAGTGAATATTATTAAAAGAACAAAGAACTGACAAACAACACAGATATGATTTTATACTTGTAGCCTACATTAATTGATGATAATATGCTGTACTTTTATATTCATTTATTCCTAGCATTTGTACTTTAGACCATTAAAAATGGTCCAACTTTTTATATCATCCCCTAAAGTCAACTATTTCTCCCCGAAAATTGCCTGCTGCCCCTGCACCAAATCGAGCTAAATTTGAACTGCTGTGCGAATCGATACGTTTGATAACAATTGTTTACGAAGTACAGCAGTTTATATTTTCATTATAATCCAGAGGAGGAAGAACAAATAAGAATTATCGTTAGTTTAAGGCCGGGGTAATGTACAGTGCCGACAGTGTAATCCTGCACACACACACACACACACACACACACACACACACACACACACACACACACACACACACACACACACACACACACACACACACACACACACACACACACACACACACACACACACACACACACACACACACACACACACACACACACACACACACACACACACACACACACACACACACACACACACACACACACACACACACACACACACACACACACACACACACACACACACACACACACACACACACACACACACACACACACACACACACACACACACACACAAGCGCGCGTGTTATTGCGGGGTTATTGCTGTGCATAATCCCGGGGTCACTGGTTGGTAGCATGTCTTGGTATTACCGACTGTAGGGCTCAGTGAAGTTTGTTTATTGCAAATAATAATAATACTGTTTGTAGGCTGAAGCTATAAACATACAACAATTTTTATTGTAATGTTTCACCACTGTTTCAATTATAAATTCAGTTAAAATATTTTAGTGTATTCAGTTTTGCCTTACTCTAATGGCATCCTTTACTTCGGGGGGGGGGGGGTAAAGATGGGCTCCAGAGAAGGGACCGAAACGTCTGTCAGTAACAACAGTTAGTGGACCACAGCCCAATAGCTACGAATTTAGTCACTTTGTTTCCGACCCTGTTGACAAATTTTGATAACCTTTTAATTTTTAGGCTACACTATCATTTTTTAACTGTGTACGCTAATATAATAGTAACTATTTTTTTTAGTATATCAAAAGGTTTGAAGTATGAAATATAGGAAAATAAATTCAGTCGATAAGTATCTTCTAAACAGTGTTACTATAACGCGTATTTTTATTGTGCTATTAAAATTTACTTTAATGAGACGGATTTCAGGATGTTATCACACGTTTTTCAACCACTTTAAAGATAGTAATGTTGATTACTCTTAATTTGTTTTTCCTTTTTTATGAAGCCAACTCGACCGGATTGGACCCCCCCCCAAGTAGAAATTCTAGATATGCCACTGATTTACTTCAGTTTATACTTCCGGCAAGTTTATTGTTATAACGTTTTTTATCTATCATTCGATTCGTGTCTAAGATAGGTCGTATAGACCCAGAAATTGTACAAAATTAATTAAGACACGATATGAAACAAAAGAGGGCTGTGTTTTATTAAGGAGTCGTTTTATGTCATGTCGCGTAGTTACAATCGGCGTGTGTGTGTTCTTGTAAAATTTCACCAATCGGATTTCTCCCCCCCCCCCCCAACCGAATTACCGAGGTTTAGTTATATCGACTGCTGCATTAAGCGTGTTATGCAAATTCGTATCGATCGCTCGCATGCATTTCGATATTTGTTTATACAACGCCGTAGTTCGGCCATTGTTATCGTGGTATCCAATGTTGTCTTTAATTCGTCAAAGATCGTTGGATTAATACAAACGTTGAACGACAACGTACAATAGCGTAGGGACACAGAAGCGCGATTCTTTGTAACTTGACACAAACACAAACACGCGCGCACACGCACACACACACACAATAGTTTACCAGGGTTTATTGAGGAAAACAGAGAAAATATTCATACAAGTCAGGAGATATAACAAAAACTCAAAAACTCGAATTCCAAGTAAATTATTTTATACAGCCCGTCGACATGCGTCTGATATACAGTGACATTATTTGTCAGAATCTCAGTACATTACATCATTAGTTTGTTGAAGGGCTTGTTGTGCCATTAGTTTCTATTGCTGTGTTATCTTGTATTTATTTTCAGTTTTTATCCTCCTTAACAAGTTATTATCATTTTTTGAATTCTGAGAAAAACTCCTTACAGTGTAAAAAATGAAGTAAAAAAACACTGATACGTAGGAAAATACTTTGTTGTGAGAACGACAGCAAAATTATTGCTTACAAATAGCTCTTAATCTCTTAAGTAAAATTATTGAATTTAAAATACTTTGTAGAGCCTACTTCGCAATTTCACATGTATTCAAATTCATCACTGTTACCAGAGTCTTAAAAATAAGAATTTATGTAACAGTATTGAGACCCGCTGCCACCTATGAACCCGAAACGTGGACTAGAGAGAGACATATGCTAAGGAAAATATGTGATCCCGTAGTAGAGAACTGGGTGTGAAGAATAATGAGCTGCAGCGGATCTGTGGAAACCTGGAATATTAGGTGAGATCAAAATGGCAAGAATAAGGTGGGAAACAAAGGCCTAGCTAGAATCTTCGGGGCCCCGGGGCAGAAACGTAAAATGGGGTCTCCCATCAAAGATCTACCGCCCCTCCCTCCAATATGAAGAGACCTTTCACATTTTCACGAATCCTTAAATTCTTTTCTGATTAGCAAATTCTCGTTATATTGCAGACAGCGGACTAAGTTTATAATTAAACTGTTAGGAATTTGATATGGAGGAATCAAAAGCACAATGTTAGCCAATTTCTAATAAAATAATTTATTTAGAGTAATAATAAAAATACAATATTTTACAGCGACTAAGTAGGCTTACTAACATTCTAAGTCATACAAAAATATTAGTGTGAAGACGTAAGGAATTTACTTATAAAAAGGTAACAAAGTTTTACTTGAATGAAAAACTTTTTTATTACCGTAAGATACTATTATTTATCATTAAAATAAGAGCTGAACATTCGATCAGGACGTTTTACAGTATCGCTACTTAAAAAGTAATAGCCTATCATTAACATAAATTGAAAATTGAAAATCAATATAGGCTAACATTTTACAGCAACATAATATATAGATTTACAAGTAACATAATATATAAGTAACGTTTATAACTTATAACGAATAATGTAAATAACGTATGCAAGTAAATTTTTTCCTAAAAAGTAATGTATATAGTCTAATATTTAAAAAATTGTAGCCTAATAATAATTTGCAAGTTTGTGTAATTTGGGCCTGTTTAAGATAATCATTTTAGTAATTGTTTGAAAGCACTTTTCTACTTTTTCTAGTCTTTCGTTTTCGGTTGACAACTATGCCAAACCGCTCAAGCGCTCCTCGTTTATGGTAATCTTTGCATTGCATTGCATTGTGGGTGCGGGGTGTCTTTGCACCCGTGGCTTGACTGCAGCATCTGGATCGAGTCCAATGGCTGCCAGTAGATATACTTAGCCTGGTACTAGTCGGACTGGTAATCCTTAAATAGGTTTTAATGAGTCTTAATTTTCCTTGTTAGTCCTGCTTTGCTACAGCGACAGGCACAGTAAGATACATAAAGCATGCTGTACTCACATCAGCGTAGCTAGAAACTAGAGTGTTATTATCTACAAAAAGAAAATCTGAAAGTTCCGTAACACTGTTCAGCTTTTTAATATTCTTACTAAAAGATTTGCTCCCGCTATATGTCTGGGCAGGGAAAGTTTGAGAAACATGTTCACAAAAAATTTTATCAAACTTTTTTGCATCAGTTATGAATTATTCATCAGAAGGATTGCCTAAAATAATGTGCTGAACACTTTGTAGGCACTGATAACAGATTTCATGCTCTCAATGTTCCATGTTAAAAAAAATGTAAAATACAAACTTGTAATTAATTAATTAACTTTTTTTCCTTTTGAGGGTATCCTCCCGGCTGCCCTATTCTAGCTGTGCCACTGGTGGGCAGGTCACCTACAAGGGATGACAGATTAAAGATTGTCTACAAGAATATTCCAGGTCAGAACAGGTGGAAGAAGGCAGAAAGGAAAACCAAAGGAAATGTGGGTGGACACCACAGAAGACTTGGTGTGGAGACGAGTGGCAGAGGACAGGAGGGAATAGGGGGTGTTGTGAAACATGGCTTGTAGCGCTGACGATGGGTGGATTGATTAAATTTAACACATAAAAGCCAAACTCGGCCTGTGGTAACTTATGGTAGCGAAGCCTGGACTTTGACAATGCTGATGAGCCCCTCCCGATAATATTCGTAAGGGAAATTCTAAGGAAAATGTACGGGTAGTTCGAGAGTCAAAGGACAAGAATTCGCCTGGTTGTGTCACATCAAAAGAACGGATCCGTAACGGACGATCTGAAATTAGAGAAACCGTTTAAAAAACAAGACGAGGAAGAGCAAGGAAAAGATGGATGCATGATGTTAAGAGGAAATAGACGAGATTAGCAAAATGGAACACAATTGTAATGGGAGCCATATCACATCACGGGTTGTAGTGCTACAGTGGAATGATGGAGGTAATTAGATGAGATTAAAATGGGTTAAAGCAAATTGGAAAACAATAGTAATGGGAGCAAAATCCCGTCCCGGGTTGTAGTGGAATCGAATCGACGGAAGGACTCTCCTTGAGTTTACTTCTGATTCCACTTTTTTTAGCATATTCAATATTGTCTTAAGAATTATTTCTTCCTCTCTGGAGTTACAACGCCGTATGTGTTTTGACCTCTTCAACGATTTTTCTCCATTCAGCCCTCTTATTATCCATAGCCTTCTCCACCTTTTTATCCCAATATTCCACAGATCCTCCTCAAAATCCTAGATCCATCTCTTCCTTGGCCTTCCTCTTGATCTCCTACCTACTGGTCTCCATTCTAGAATTTTTCTGGAATTCTGTGTTGTTCCATCCTCATCGTGTGTTCCACCCAGTCTATCCTCCTACTCTGTATAAACCTTACTATGTCAGTTCCGTGTATTAGATTATTTGTTTTATGATTCCTTTGTATTTTCCATGAGCCATCGTTATTTTGCGCTAGTCCAAAACGTTTTCTCAGTATGTTCTTAGATACAGTTCGTGCTTTTTAAGCAATTATTTATTGTATTTTATTTTTTAAATTGATATTTTAATATTTAAAAGGTTGAAAATTTAGGCAAACCTTATTTAATTATTTATTTTAGTTTATTATTTTAGTTTTTATTTTAACTTTTTGTACTACATCTGTTTGCAACCAGAATATGGAAAACACATTCACCTTCGGTTTGTACTACATCTGTTTGCAACCAGAGTATGGAAAACACATACACCTTCGGTTTGTACTACATCTGTTTGCAACCAGAGTATGGAAAACACATACACCTTCGGTTTGTACTACATCTGTTTGCAACCAGAGTATGGAAAACACATACACCTTCGGTTTGTACTACATCTGTTTGCAACCAGAGTATGGAAAACACATACACCTTCGGTTTGTACTACATCTGTTTGCAACCAGAGTATGGAAAACACATACACCTTCGGTTTGTAAAACATCTGTTTGCAACCAGAGTATGGAAAACACATACACCTTCGGTTTGTACTACATCTGTTTGCAACCAGAGTATGGAAAACACATACACCTTCGGTTTGTACTACATCTGTTTGCAACCAGAGTATGGAAAACACATACACCTTCGGTTTGTACTACATCTGTTTGCAACCAGAGTATGGAAAACACATACACCTTCGGTTTGTACTACATCTGTTTGCAACCAGAGTATGGAAAACACATACACCTTCGGTTTGTACTACATCTGTTTGCAACCAGAGTATGGAAAACACATACACCTTCGGTTTGTACTACATCTGTTTGCAACCAGAGTATGGAAAACACATACACCTTCGGTTTGTACTACATCTGTTTGCAACCAGAGTATGGAAAACACATACACCTTCGGTTTGTACTACATCTGTTTGCAACCAGAGTATGGAAAACACATACACCTTCGGTTTGTACTACATCTGTTTGCAACCAGAGTATGGACACCACATACACCTTCGGTTTTATTTGTCGTCTGTACGATATTCTCTACCTTTATTTCCCATCATCATGTTACACGAATACAAGACCCTATGTTGTGTTATACTTCAGTAATCCTCTAGCACTAAGACTAAACAGATCGATAAAATATATTATCCAACAAATACTTAATTTTCCTAGCTTCTTAATATTAAACTTATAAATGTTGAAAGTAGGACAAATGAAGAGTTATATATAACCTGCTTCACAGCACTACCATAATCAAAAAGATAAAGATAGGTCATGTTGTCAGGATGGACCTTGTAAAGCGCTTCATCCTGTATGGCCCAGATGGGAAGATCAACGCTGAGGTTGCGAGATGGAGTGCAACAGAACAGAGGAAGGGCAGGAATCCGCAACTGGAGGATGGGTTATATCGAACAGAGATCGTTGACGAGGTCCCCTTCAGTAGGCCAGGTCCCGTAGAACCCACCCAGGGTTGTAGCCCCCTGACGATGAAGACGATGATGATAAAATGTAGAAAGTGCAAACAAACAACAAATAGAAGAGGGAGTGTAATGCAATTACAGATGTAATAGAAGCAGAAACGTGCAATAAAAATGAACTAAATAAGAAGTAACGGATTTGTAGACGAATCGCATTGTGTGACAAAACATATTGACACGGCGAGGGAGCATTTTGGTCTGATACAACTGTCTACGAATGGTAGAAGTTTGAAAATCGGAAGGAAATAAGTACCATGATAAGACATATAAATAAAGCGTTTTAATTAAGAACAAATTCGCGTAATGATTTTAGACTAGGAGTCATGGAATGCTAGGCCGTTGTTCAAGCTTGAGAACCAATCTCTCTCTCTCTCTCTCTCTCTCTCTCTCTCTCTCTCTCTCTCTCTCTCTCTCGCGCGCGCGCGCGCGCACACACACACACACATCGCGAGTGTGCAACGGAACCACGCGTTATCACGGTTTCTAAATTGTAGGCGTTTCATAAATATATTCTATTTGTACTGAATGTATGTGTATTCTGTTTGTTTCGAAACTTCGGCGCGGTTAACTCGAACGTATTCTGTTGTTTCTTTTCGCGTTTTGTATTTGATTTCAGCGGTGCGTACATTGCGTGTGCTTTGGGTCGTTCTGCTACAATATTAATGCTGAATTATACAAGAAGGTAAACATAATAACTTTACGTTTGAATTCCGCTGTTTACTTCCGTTTATTTGTCGTCTCACATCCCAGTCGTTATATCATGCTCGAGAATACGTTCTGTATCAAGACTTTGCGGCCGACTGTAAAAGCGGTAATTTGTTAAAAAAAATATTAGAAACTGGTTGTCCTTAACGGAGAAGCGAAGATATGAAGCCAATAAAACCGGAAGCATGTCTACCTCTTCATTAAAACGTCATTAGTTTTTCCCTGAAGAATATGTCTAACGATTACTTTTAATCTCTGTACGGCTTGGTAGTTGTTTAAGCTTAACTAAACGCTTTTTTATGCGATTAAAGTCCAGAGTTTTTATGTTCAAGCAGTGGCGTACCTAGGCCCAGGGCGGATTTCTTTCTGAGGCCCCCCTGCCATAAGACGGGGTTTTATAATCCAATTTATCTTTAAGTAATACATAGTAAATACACTTTACTGTTACATATTTATTGTCTAATTACTGTATTGATACGTCTAGTTAGGAAACTTTATAAGAAGCTGTAGTAATACAGCCACAGTTTTGTTTGAATACAAATCCACTTTCATATTATAAAAACAAAGTTTAAAGAAAAAATAGAAGTATTATTATTTATAGACTGCATAAACTTTATTACAATATTTTATAATATACAATAAAATTATAATACTGCAAAACAAATTTATCATTAGTGTAAAAAAAACAACAATTTTTTTTCAAGTCAGTTACAAGTCTTAGTGCAAATAAAGTGAACTTTATAAATTAGCCGTTTTCTAGTTTTGGCCTCGGAAAATTCCGGTAACTGACCTGATTTTCGCACTCCGAATTATCCACAGTTCGGTCAAAATTCTGATGAGAGATTTTAAATAAATTGTTGGTGTCCTGAAATATTAAATACTGTTCACTGCTGTAATCTCATTTAGCTTAGGCCTACATGTTATCGTCCGGTATTTCGCTCCGACGTTTACATTTTCGTAACGAGGCACGGCCTTCTCGAGTCGCTGCCGTTAGTGCCGTTTGGGGTTCAATTTGCGACTTCTGACTGCGTAGTGGGCATTGACGCCAGGTACAACTGACGCTTCTTTTATAGTATGAATATATTTCTAATAATAAACTTACTTTTATAAGCTTTTTATAAATATCTGTAAACATTTTATGAGGTAGGGTTGTGAGGTAGATTTCAAAATAATATGAAAAACGTTTTTGGAATCGATCGATTATATCCTGGACCTCTCCTAGGGTTGCGTTTCAGGACGTGACAATACAAAATTTACAAATTAATTCAAAAATTTATCAAAAAAACTTAATTTTTAAAATCTGGGGGCCCCCTACTAAGTGGGGCACGGGGCGGTCCACCCCCTCCATCCCACACTTAGTCCGCTACTGTATTCAAGCACCTGGCCAGTCGTATCCAAGGAGCCGAAATGAGATTTCTCAGTCATGTGGCATGATATACTCTTCAAGATCGCAAAAGAAATATCAATGTACGGCAGGAGCTGTATATTACGAGTACGCTTGATAGAATTACCTGATATAGGCTAAAATGGATGGAACATCACAACCGAATGAATGATTGCCGCATCCCTAAACAACTATAGAAATGAAAGCCGAAAGGACGGAAAGGCATCATGTTATACTACAGAGCGTTTTAAACTGTAGTAATATTTAATGATCCTGCATGAAAAAAAAATCAGTTTGCGATGAACAACGATGATATCCGTACGTTTGCTGTTCGTTCAACCTACGTAACTGTGCAATCCTTACATCCTACTTTTGTATCTGCAGTCTTCCTCTTGTAGCCTGAGATTCTTCACTTCTTCATTCCAACAAAAAATTTTCTGTCTGGCTGCCGGCAGCCATTCTCTCGGTTACACCAGGCAGCTATTACCAATAATAAAACACCAGGCGCTGACTGAATTTCTCCCACAGTACTAAAAAAACCTGAGCCGAATGTAATAAAATATTTTTTTCTTTGCTTCAGTTAATACATCTCTTCTTCTTCTTCTTCTAATGGTGTTACACCCCAGATGCGTTTTAGCCTATTCAACGATTTTTATCTATTCAGCCCTCTCATTACATAGTCTTCTCCATCTTCTTATCCCCATATCCCTCAGATCATCCTCATCCTCGTTCCATCTCTTCTTTGACCTTCCACTTGATCTCCTACGTACTGGTCTCCATTCTAGAATTTTCTGGGAATTCTGTGTTTTCCCATTCTCATTGAATACCATCCTTCTGCTCTTTATAAACCTTACTATGTCAGCTTCGTATATCAGATTATTTGTTTCTTGATTCCTTCGTATTCTCCACGGACCGATGTTCGTGTTTTGCACTGGTTCAAAAATGTTTCTCATTATCTTTCGTTCAAATATTCTGAGATACCGTTCATATTTTTGTGTTAATACCCATGTTTCACAAGCATAAGTTACAACGGGTCTAATTATGCTTTTGTATATTTCTAAATTTTAATGATTTGTCACAGCTTTCGACTTCAATAATTTTGAATAGGGATAGTAACATCGGTTACCACTAAGGATTCCCGCCTGAATATCATTGCTCGTAGTGGTAGTGTTATTTTATTTGTGAGCCTAGGTAGGAAAACTCTCTTGCGTGCTCAAATTCATGGTCTCCGAATTGCAGAGGTTGTCTGTTACATGATGTTCTTGTTATCTTGAGTTAATACATTAGTGTAATTTAATGGCGCCGTAGACTTAAGGATACATCGACCTGCAACCACACAAAAAATAATTTCATTGGAGGTATGACATCCGAGTAATGGCGAGTTGAGTTTATACACTAACTAAAACGTTTGTTTTTCTCAGTGTAACATTTTTTATTTTTTCATAGACGTATTTGTAATTTTAAATATTTTAAAATAATCCAAAAGACGTAAAATAACATTATTTACAACGCATGACGGTATTTCATGATTATTTTGAAGTTAATTTCTCGATTACAAAATTTTCAATTTAGGCGAGCGGTTTCTCCATAAGAACAATGCGTTTCCCTACATCGCCCATAGTGGCATGTTATTATTGTTGCAGAAGGTATGGGACAACTTTCTTCTGGCATTCGTCCGCACCATGGCAACGACTTCTGGTCTTCTTAACTCATCGTTTCAATTTTGTCTAATTTTGTTATTCCGTCGCCATAAACGTTTTTGGAATTTTATCAATCGTTTCCCACATTTCTGCACTGTATATAGCGACACTCTCAGTGTAGAACTACTGTCTGGAACTTGTCTGGATAAGTTCCTGTTCCAAAATTCTGAGCGCAGTTGACGAAATAATGAAATTAAATAAATATCGCTTACTTAGACAGCCATTAAGCCGTTATTACTATGTCGCTATAATCAATAAGAAAAGGGTCCAGCTTGTTTATACAGTTAGGTATCTGTCAAAATTTGTAAACGTCCCCCCCCCACACACACAGTCATATCGGACGATGCACATACATTCCGACGACTGCGTAAAAAGTTTTTTAAATGAAATCCAAGAACAAAAACTAACGTTGATGTCTAAATTAATGTGTCGTTTTCACGACAATTTCCCATTATTCGTGTCTTCTTCCTGACTATAAAACCCGTTACAACCCGTTACTTCTCCATTACAATCCACAATGGGTTTTAGACTCTCCAAAAATTTTTCTTCGTTCAGCCGTCTCACTACATATTCTTCTCCATCTTCTTATCCCATATTCCTCACATTACTCCGTAAGGTCCTCTATCCGTTTTTTTCTTGGTCTTCTACATACTGGCCTTCATTCTAGAGTTTTTTCTGGGAGTTCTGTGTTGTTCCATCCTCACTGTGTGCCCCAGCCAGGCTATCCTTCGTGTCAGCTTCGTGTAACATATTATTTATTTCTTGAATCCTTCATACTCTCCAGGGGCCGTTGTTATTTTGCGCTGGTCCGAAATTTTTCTCAGTATCTTTCGTTCAAATATTCTGAGAATATATCTTTCGTTCTGAATATTCTGTTCGTCTAATTTATTTATTTTTTAAACATTGGTATAGACTGAGCAAGCTGAGGTCAGATCTGAATTAAAAGAATTCAATTAAAATTACATTTAAATTTTATTTTGTTTTAGTAAATCAAATAGAATAAATGTCTAGAGTAAAATTATTAACATGTCTAGATGTAAGAGTGTTTTAAATGTGTGTAACACCGTATAGTTTAAGAGATAAACACTTAATAATGAGTGATATCTTAATCGAAGATTATTAACAATGTTTTATTATTTATAATGTTTGATAAAACAATAAATATGAATTTTTAACTACTCATAAATTTACTACTCTTATTATAGTTACACCTGGTATTGTTATAATTACTTACAACCTGCATATATAATTTGTGTTGTTATATAATTTTGTCACCCGTTAACTTGGGCTTGACACGCTTACATTAAATAATATGTATCGTTGTATAAGAATTGGCGCTCCAAGATCGTGGGGCTCCACAAATTAAATTATATTAAATAATTGTATTTGTACCGTTATAGAATTGTCGACCCAAAGAACGTGGGGCTATACAAATTAAAATACATTTAAATTTGTTCACAAATTATGTCATATGTAGCGTTGTAATATATATACACACACATTAATAAACATATTGTGTTGATAATAACACACTGTATATTTATCTTCACTTATTCCTATCATTTATAATTTAGACTATTAAAGAATGGCCAAACTTTTCATATATCCCCCTCCCCAGATGCTTGCTGGATTCGCCTCTGCATAGTGTCCATGCTTTGTTACGTCAGTGCCGTTGTCACTGTTAAATTATTCGTATTTTAGTTACTCAGTGGAAGCCACCCCTGTAAAATTTGTAGGATTTCTTACAAGGAAGGTAATATGGCCAGACAGGTAATTTCGACGGGGTGAGTCATTGCCGGCTCCAGTAGAAGCCCGGAATATTAAACGCGGCAACCCTGAAACCAGCTGATATTTGAGGCCGACTAGACGATCTCTTAATTTATGTATTTCAGTAATCAAATCGCATTTTAATTGCCGGTTAACAGCAGTTTTATAATTCCTCTTTTTTTGCATATTAAAAGTTTATTATGTAAAATACTGTTATATTATTTAAGAAATATAATAATTAACACATTAATATGATGGGAATTAAATAATTCGAACAAAATTAATTCATTAGAGCTAACACTAATTCACTAATTTCTTCAACTTAAACGTATAGTACTAAGTGCCCACAGACCTATAATTTAGATTTAGCTATAAATAGGGCTACCCACGATTTTAGTAATGTTATGAAATTAAATAAAAATATAACATGTTCACTTTAGCTGTTTTATTACACTATGCTTATAGGCCTCAGACGCAACGTTTCCACGTTTAATATTCCGGCCTTCTACTAGAGCCGGTCATGGCTGAGTCAAACGGGAGGATGAGAAAAACACCGTGATTAAATGGTACGGCAGGTAATCGAACCCGGAACTTTTAAGCACCATATTCACTGGTCCTCTAATACTTCCATTATTAATAGTGATACCAATAAATAGTAATGAAATGTGTGTGTGTGTGTGTGTGTATGTGCGCGCGAGCGCGTGTATGTGTAAACTGTTAGAGGTTTACCCATGTGGGAACACATTTTTCAAGTCATTAACGGGTATGTAATTTTGTAATTTTAATTTACGCTCTTTACAGTTTTTACTCAACGCTTGACTATTGATTTAATAAATATAATACATTAATAGAATAATTTATTTTTATCATCGATAATATCTGGAAATACCCTAAAAACTACACAAAATTTCGATATCCACAGTAGACAAAATCAGTTACAACCCTTAATATCAGTTTAAATAAGCATTTGCTTTAATATCCGTTCTCTCCAAATCAAGTAGGCTATCTTTTAGCTTTATGAAAAGTCTATAAGAGCTTTAAGAAGTCTAATAAAATATTTATTTAAAAAATTCCCTTGGCTGTGGATTGGGCGTGAGTTTGCCCCTAGCCGTATGAACTTAAAAAACGGTCGACAGCGCTCGATCGCGTTAATTAAAATTGCAAGCAATTATTTTAACGCGTCAAAAAAAAAAACAGTCAGACGGGTGGGAATTTATGCATCTTGGGTTCGCGTAACGCGGCAAAGAGTATAGTGGTGCCACGCAGCGGCATGTTTCACAACTGAGTTGTTTATTATTGCTATGGCAACAGGAAGACATTGATTTTCCTAGTGGCAACTAGAGAAACATCGTTCTCCCTTGGGCTTCTACCGAACAGCTGGTCCAGTGCTCAGTGCGTGTGAGTTTCCTGATCGAGAAGGCAGCGCTGACGTTTCACGCCTTCAACACATTACTCACTGTAAGTTCGAATTTTTTAACGTATTACGTTGTTTGTTTGCTTTAAAAAAATACGTAAAAATTATTTGTGGCGCGCTTTCAGTCGTTTTTTGAATTTGTTTTTTTACCGACTCGGTTCGTGTTAGAAATTAGAGGTTAGTTTCTTGAAACAAAGTTGATCGTGTTCTGTAACAATCGCGCTGCCCGAATGAAGGCGACCATGTGTGTGTCTTGCAGGAAATGAATGAAGCCGATAATTTTGATTCGTTTCCTTTGAATATTTAAAATCAACAATGTTTAGAGGCAGTTTTGTATTTTAGAGTTCGGCGTTTTCTTATACCGTGCGAATTTCACGTATTCACGTGTAAATAGTAATGCGCGCGCGCGCGTGTGTTTCTTCGGATTGCAGTAAAACAGTGTGGCTTTTACACTTCCTATCCACGTGCCTATGAAGTATTCTGTTACCACAAAATAGAAGAGTAGCAAAGGGTTGGCCATAATATTTCATGTATGTATGTTAAAAATAATTATTATATAATATTATACTACACTCATTTTGTATGGAATGAAAAAAATCAAAGTGACGAAGTGTAAGAAGTTTGTGCATGATTTAAAGTTATGTAATTGTTTATAATATTTTAATAGTATTTTCTAAGCGTTTCATGTTACCGTATTGCAGTATTTTTATATTTACCTTCGGCTTATTGTTGGTGAAATCTACATTAGATACTCAACCAATTTAGTCTGAAAATTGAAGTATGATTGTTTATTAGGTATATTTTTCTTATAATATATTAAGTACCGGTACTTAATTGAATTGAACTTGAATGTTTCTGTGTTTAATTTTTGTCAGTATTTTAACTGTGTAAACATGTCGCATACGAGTGTATCATAGTTTTTTAGATTTTTAATATGAATAATAAAAATTATATTAATATAACCGGGAGAAGGAATTGTTCCAAGTTAAAAAATGCGTACAAAAATACACTGTTAAGTTATAACTCACGGGTAGTTGGCAGTGGTATCGTGATTGTCGCAAAAAGTAATTATTTTTTGACGTTGTAAGTTTTAAGAAATACAAATCGATTGTCCTGTCCGTGGCGATGTCAAAATTAATCGCGTGAAACTTACCCCTAAGTTAGCCAATACGTTTTATTTTTACTCGCGTATTGAACTAATTATTTTTGTACTACGGACACACATATAATATATATATATATATATATATAATTACTTCTGGAAATAGTTGTAATGTATTTTTATCGTTTTAAAAAAAAATAATAATACATTACAACTACTTGCAGAAGTAATTATATTTGGTAATATATATAAAATTATACAATATATCTGGAAGAAACCCATGGAGTTACCTATATAGAAATGATATGTATATATTTAAATATTACTTTTATATTATATATGTGTATGTTTTTAATATAAATTTACTTGCAGAAGAAATTTGTTTTGTGCTAATACAAATAATATTAATTATTACGAGATATTTAAAGAACTTAAATAGTTTCTATAAATAAATAAGTAAATATACAAACATATATATATATATATAATACTAAATTATAAGTCTGTTAAAAACGGGAATTATGGAAGTAATTGTTTTATTCTCTTGAGTATCCAATTTTATATTTAATCCGATATTCGCTGATTCACTCGATGTCTGCGGTCGGAGATACAGCTTACGTCACTTTGTGTAAAATTTGTTTAAGAAAATAATAATTTTGTATAATTATCATATAAAAACTGCAAGAAACTCAGGATGTAAAATTTGATAATTTATATTACTAATATATTCTATCACTATTACTACTGCTGTCACAACAACTACTACTACAGCTACTACTACTACTACTACTGCTGCTGCTGCTACTACTACTACTACTACTACTACTACTACTACTACTACTACTGCTGCTGCTGTTACTACTACTACTACTACTACTACTACTACTACTACTGCTGCTGCTGCTGCTGCTGCTGCTGCTGCTGCTGCTGCTGCTGCTGCTACTACTACTACTACTACTACTACTACTACTACTACTACTACTACTACTACTACTGCTGCTTCTACAACAACAATAACAACAACAACAACTACTACTACTACTACTACTACTACTACTACTACTACTATTAATAGTAATAATAATAATAATTATTATACTCCATTACACTGGAGTAAACAAAAACATTACAATCACTTTACAACAAACTGAACGTTATGTACTATGAAAGAGTTCTGCCTGGCTAGGGGGTTCCATCGCTGACATTTACCAATAAAAATTGCACGCAGATTTCTTGCAGTGACAAACATAAAACTTTTCCTTAACAACATAGCTAACTCACAATTAAGTTTATACTTATGTACGCAGTGAAGTTTAAAACCTCAATCCCTGCGTTGTCTTTACGTGCTCAGTAACGCTTCTACGTCACCTAAATCTAAAAGTCAAATTTTTTGTTTCGTTTTTGTTATTTACGTGTTTAACGTTCTCAGGCGATATATTAAACAATTTGAATGCTATTGAATTTAACGATTTAGTGAAAAAAGTATACAGTCGTAGTACCATAAAATAACGTAATCCTCTAAATATATGTTTATAAATGTAAACTTTTAAAACTAACATCTTTTAATATTACCAATGAAGCGGAGAAAAAGTGATAAAACTAATCGGTGTTTCGTGGAAAGCAAAACGAAACGGTTTAATACGTTTGTTTTGTTGCATCGGATAGTTTGTAGCAAATGACGCACGCAAGGGAACAAAAACACAATCCGTAACGTACGGTTCCAATATGTAGTTTTCCCTGTTGTTAATTTGAATTTAAAAACGTGTCGACATGGCTCGGACGCGCGGGCGTTTAAATTCGACCGGAGTCAGTTTTATTACTCCTTTTGAGAAGAGCACAAGGTCGATTCCTTTTGTCAGTAACGGCCATGTCTAACACACTGATGTGCCCTAATTGACGCACCTTGTACAACGGTATATTAGACACACACACACACACAAGCGCGCGGGCGTGTTATATACGACATCAATTGTAGGTTTTGAGATCCTTGCAGATGTAATATAATAATCCTTAGGTTACTGGTTACCCTGACAATGAAAGTTTTCGCGAGTTTCTGTTAAATAACTGTACACAATTTTAAAATATTGGTGTCGACATTTCGACAAAACGTATCGTCATCATCAACGGCAATACATCCGTTGCAAGTGTTTTTGTGTGAATGCGTGCGCGTGTTACGTTAATAATAATAGTAATAATATAATAATAATAATAACAATAATAATAACGTATTAAATTACATTAATATACTTTATTTTAATTTATTATTAATGATTATAGAATATTACAATTATATGTTGTTAATGTAATAATAATATAATGTGTTTAATAATAATTATAATGTAAATTTCAATTACACACGCGTGCGAGGGCGTGCGCACACACATGCACACACATACGTTTGTGATTTTTCTATGTCTAATAATATGTAATAATGTATGTATATATGTAAATCTATTTATATTAATATATTTAGAATACTACAAATATTATATTAGTAGGCAATAATAGATTTTATCTATAATTATAATAATTATAGAATATTATAATTATATCTTATTAATATAAGAATATTAATATATGAATCAGAATATTAATATAAAGAATAATAATAATTATTATTGTTATTCTTTGTGTAAAATATACAGGCACATTCACAAAAATATATGTGAATTAATTGTATATGTACTGTTATGTACTGATCCTGAAATTAATTATTATTCATATGTAACATATACAGACACATTCAGAAAAATACGATATGTGAATTAATTATATTTGTATTGTTATGTACAGTTCTTGAAAACGGCAATAAATATTGTCGAAAAATCGACTCGGACTGTGTCCAATTCATTAACTGAATATCGCTATACCTTCCGTCATTTCTTCTTCTTCGTCTTCTTCAGCATTATAGCCCAACGTGAGCCCAACACAGTCTTCCATCATTTATAATATAGTAATAATTACAAGAAAAGGATATCTACAGAATTTTTTAGTGGATGGTTAGTGAGGATCGGTCAAAAATAACACAAATTTTAACTATTTTGCGTCGACGTTTCGACAGTGTTTATTGTCATCTTCAGGACCTGTGTATGAAATGCAAAAGAAATGTCAAACACAACGGAACAATTAAATATTTGGGTTTGACGTCCAATATTGCGTTGCGACTTCCGTCGAAACGTCGACGCAAAATAGTTAAAATTTGTGTTATTTTTGACCGATCCTCACTAACCATCCACTAAAAAATTCATCGATTGACGGTCACTACAAATTTAAGGATATCTACAGAGTTAACAATGTTTAAAAATAATGAAGTATCGTATAAATAAACTTTAGCGGAATTTAAATTGAAATGTGCATCGTTGTACGTGCAAACATTCAAGTTCGCAAGCCCAGATTTATGTTAAACGTCAGGCCATTCTTGCAAAGGGAAAAATAATTTTTATAATTTTCGAAATATGCACGCGCCAATACACACGTTTGTATTTATATAACTTTTTTATTTATAATCATTATGGAATAATATTGATTTACTTATAACAGCGGACATTTGAGCCGCTGAAGGTGGAGAACGTGTTCTTGTAACAACGCACGCAATTGGCCGTAGGAAATTGGCATTAGTAGGCTACTTGTAAAGAAGTGATTTCCAATGTTACCAGCGATGCAGTCAGAAATGGCTCAAGAGCTCAATGAAACTTCTGCATACAAAAGTTATCTTTACATGGACTTTGTATTGTTTTTCCATTTTGCTTCATTGGGTAGTCAGTTTTACAATTCAGTTTTGACAAAAGATTATGATACGAAGTATCTTCTGGTTGTATCAGATCAGTTTAGTTTTGAGGAGTCAGAAATCTGGAAACGTAAGAGTTGCTCTGTCGATTGGGAGAACAGGAGATTGCCACAAACAGGACATAACTCATGCCGAGGTCACAATTTGCGTGCGAGTAGAAATTAAATATTCACGACGTATGTATTAATGAATGTATTAATAAAATTAATTATACAGTTAAAGTGTACAGACTACAGGATATAGGAAATATACAGGACAACAGATAACGACTGTCAAGAGAAAACGCGAGCAAACTCTTTAATTGTTGTTAATAAACAAAGTTGGTTGTCATGTAAACTATAAAATTCAACTTGTCATGGATCTGATACTCAGTCATATTCATATTTAAGTCAATCACTTCCTGCTACAGTCCGTTTCTTGATGTATATAATACATTTAATATTTATAAATAAATTTACCTCAAGATATACCTTTTTTTTTCCTTATTAGGAACATGTTTCGGGTACCATCTTGTACCCATCCTCAGCCTTCCGGTTTTTGTGTCTGGTGAAGTACGTATGTGTTGGTTGACTATTATTATTGTGGGTTCCTGTTGGCTTCTGGTACTTCAAATTGGTTTTATTGTGTGTGATTGTGGTGTATGTGTTAGTTTTTTGTGTATTTTCGATGTTGAGTGCTTTGAATATTGTGTCATGTTTTGTATTGATTTGTATTTGTTCAGGTACATGAACGAAACATGTTCCTAATAAGGAAAAAAAAGGTATATCTTGAGGTAAATTTATTTATAAATATTAAATGTATCATATTCAAGTATATAGTGTTTAGCTTTTTAGTTTTGAATCTTGTAAGACTCCACGTGAATGTTTACTAAATTTTTAAAAACACTTTTCACGTATTAGATTACATTAACGTGGGATATTTCTGTGAACTTATAGAGAAATACTAGTATAGGGAGATGCTTGTACGAAGGTATTTGTCTAATAAAGATAATCTTACAAAATAAAAAAAAAATTTATTTTTTAATAATATCAAACACATCCGCAAAACAGAAGCCACTCCCTCCCTCCCACACACGCACATAAAATACTGGGAATTCTCTGCCGTGACATGGTGAGATACATCGTAATAATCCAAATTAACTTAGTTTAATTTCGATATTAACTGAATCCTGTCTAAATAGAAAGAAGTGTAAATGATTACATCTGGCAGCTTTATCACTCTACTAGGGCGAAATCGTATGAAAGTTCGGGAGTTTTTGTTTTGACCAATAACTTCTTCTTCTTCTCCTCTTCAAGGATTAGGTTACATAAACCTGTTCCGGCACCCATATTATCTTCGGACGACTCTTCTACCAATGGCTTTATAGTTCAGTGCCGCTTTCGGAAATCGATCCTCTGTCATCCTTTGCAGATGTTCCCACCATTGTCTTCTGTAAATTGCAATAATTTCATTTATACCATTTACTTAGAGTTCTGCTCTGATATCTTCATTCCTTATTCTATCTTGCAATGCATAATTTAAAGTATTTCGAAGAAAATGCATTTCAGCACTCTGAATCTTGCCGCTTTCCTTTTCTCTCATGACCCACACCTCACTCGCATAAATAAACGTGGGTATTGCAATGGTCTTATAAAATTTAATCCTTGTTCTGTGTCTTGTTTTATTTCTAAGATTTCTATAAATCGTACCACAGATATTCCTAAATTTATTTATCTTCTCTCTTATATCATATTCAGATTCATAGCTTACTACGCAGCCGAGGTATTAGAAACGGTTCACTTGTTCTAAAGTGCTGTTGTTTATAATTATCTTAGTCCTCACTGGATAGTTACGTTTAAAGGCCATGGTTTTGGTCTTTCTTACTGAAATTGTCAGTGAGTACTCTCTTGCTACTTCCTGTAATTGAAACATAGCTCTTTGTAAATCATCCTCATTTTCTTGAATAAGAACTATGTCATCCACATATAGCAGGGAACCCATACAAATTGATTTGTTAAGTTGTATTCCCGAAGTCACACTGGATTTCCATGCTCTCAACATGTCGTCAATTCGTCAATGTATTACTACTATTTTAACGAGGTAAAGTTTGTTTCATTGCCCGGGCTAACTACTGACGCGATTTAAAGTCTTCTTTGAAGGTTGAAGACGGTTACAGACGTACATCGGAACCTATAACTTTAACAGTTTTCAAGAACAGAGCTTTAAAACGTCCATGTCATGAAATAACTTTGTTAATTTGCTTGGGTGTAGTGGATTTTTCAGCACGCGACAAACTTTCGTTCTATAAGAGACTGCTGTACGGTGTCAGCGAGTGAAATTTAGAGAAAATTCAAAATTTTAGTTTGGCTTTTGCTTCAGTAAAATCCTCCTTTTCGTTTTCGAATTATTGGCGTTTTTTTATACTTTTATACGTGTTTGTGACGTTTCTAATTTTATTAATTTTTAATTTTCAAAATTAAAACCGAAATTTAAACCAAAAACCGAAAACCAATTTGTATATAGCGAGTCCGTTTTATGTATCGTTACCCCCATGACGTCGAGAGCAACACTTTTCGTTATGTTTCCAGTATCTAACTGTTCGCAAAATCGGAAACACATAGTCAAACGATTAGGTCCATTGTATTCGTCAAATTTTATTAATATAGTGACCAGAAACGATGGACGCCGATTACCAGCGTAGTATAGAATTTCGATAAGTGTTCTTAATGCGCTATTTACAAGGTGTTTTTACATCTCGCAGATTGTTGCGACGGCGACCAACAGTCGGATACAGAACGCTTGTGTTTGTTCGCCGAATATTATTGTTCCAGAAATGTTTGCCATAGGTTTTATACTGCAGGCCAGGGCGTTTTTGTGACGAGTTCATTTGTTGGAAAGAATCGTATAGTATCTCTGAGAAAGAGCTTTCAGTTCGTGACTATGCCAGTAGAGTTTGCTATCGCATTGAAGTAGAACTACAAAGTGTGCATTTCTTATGAATCAGGGACTTAGCTAGAATATTGTTTTGGGGTGAGGTTCCAGATTAGTTTAGAGACGTGATATCAACAGCGAAATACCCCTTCGCCCCAGCAAAAAGGGGGGGCAGACGTTTCCTCCCGGAAAGGGGAGGGGGTACCAGCCTGTACCTACACTTCTTCTTCCATCACGGAATAGGCGACTCGCTTGTTTCGGTCAACTTCACCGACGCTTCCTAGGTCTTCCTATACACCCGATGTACCTTAGCTGGATTCTTACCTTGCTTCAACCTGTCTTGGATGGAATCCCTTTCTTTAATCATTCCTGTCTAGTCTCTGTTGGCCAACTGTTGGTCTTTCGATCCCGACGCTACTAAGCTTTCGAGGGCTAGGCAGTCTTTCATTTTTTCATACTCCATCTTCACTATGTAATTCTTGATTTCTTGTTTTTATTTCATACTACCCGGTAAGGGTCCGGCCAGGGTTAAAGGTGACAAATGATCAACGGTTCTTGAGGCGGAAATGGAAGACTTTCCAACGGCATTAATGGCGGAAGAAGCTAGGAAGTGTGTCTCCGAATGAAACCCAAAGTTACCAGGACCAAAGTTAGCATTCCTACCACTGCTCATACTCTACAGAACACTAGTAACGTCCTTAGAGGACATTTACCCTACTCGAAAGTCACACACACACACACACACACACACACACACACACACACACACACACACACACACACACACACACACACACACACACACACACACACACACACACACACACACACACACACACACACACACACACACACACACACACACACACACACACACACACACACACACACACACACACACACACACACACACACACACACACACACACACACACACACACACACACACACACACACACACACACACACACACACACACACACACACACACACACACACACACAGAATTCCGTAGGCTTTCACGGTCGGCGTCAACGTTGGAATTATTATTTGCCTGGCTGTTAGGCCGCGGTCTACTGTTTGTGTGCAATACAGACGTTTCGGCACCACCATCGGAGGCCATCTTCAATGGCAGACACAACTGGCACGGTATCAGCCAATTACCCCGGTGCTGAGACTATTTACTTTCCCTTATAGGGCCTTCTCAGAGAAAATACATAGTCTCTACCTCAGCACTAGTGGTTGCGTCTGTATCGCACGCAAGCAGTAGACCACGGCAAATAATAATTCTAATTCTATCTAAAGTACTATGTAAGATATATACATAACTGTTAGCGCAAACTGAGAGGGCAAATGATCAAGTTGAATTTGTAAAAATAAATAAACTCTTTTAATTCAGCCGCAGTACAATATGTTGTTGGCAGCACAAAGGGAATAGTTTCGACTTGACAAGATGACACTTTAATTCTTTCAGTCTCACATTCTGTTGACCAAAATGAAATAATATTCGCTTTAAAAACGTTTATAAAAGCAGCGCTACTACTGTTACTAATAAGATAATTTTAATTCAAATACACCGACCCAATAAGCATTGTACCATTACGACGGACCTGTATTGGACTAATCAGATTTCACGCCAACGAATGAAACGCGTTTTCTCAGAGTCCTCGAAAATCGAACAAAAGATTAGCTTCTGAGCTACACGACGTTTCAATACATCCGCGTTTGCACCATGTCTCAGAAATTGCAAGAGACAGGCTTGAAAGATGGAAAGTGTAGAATATAAGAAACAACAAATAATTGTAAATTACAGTAAGTTACATAATGGCGGCAATACAACCATGCAATTTTTTGCTTGGACAATTTGTATATCTTGCTAATAATATTTCTGTAATTTTAATTTATTAAGACATCAAGAAAAGGTGTTGTAACGAATTATGCGCATACACCGTTAGTAGGTGGCAGTGGCGGATCCAGGGGCGGAGGGTTGACTGGGCGGGAGATTACTGAAATTTGGACCATTCTTTAGAGGTATAAAGAGTAAATGACAGGACTAAGTGAGTGAAGATACACTTTGTTATTGTCAACATAAGTTTAATGATATTTAAGCGTGAAATCAGATCTGTGTTTTTCAGTTCGTTGTTCTTCTTTTAATATTATTCACTTACAGTTTAAAACACAAACTACTCATTTGTGGTATGTAACAAACAAATGTTAACATGCCGGTAAGGTACGGTTACAATTTAAAATAATTTGAGAGTAAAACCATGTAACCTACATAACGTAATATGAATTTTAAAATCATATTTGCAGTCAAAGAAATATTCTACAATAAAAAACGACGAAAACAATGTGTGCGATGTGACCATTTGGGAGGGGGAATTTGCCATATTTCCCCTTCCTTGGTTCCGCGCCTGGTAGGTGTGACTAGAGGAGTGCTAAACTAGTATTTGAAAGTAACAGGTACGAAGATACCGTTCCAAAAAATAACGCGTACAAATACCTGTTATTATATACTTGTTATACATATATCTGTATTATATAATTTGTTATTAGAAATAAATTGAAACTAAAAGTATTAACAGTGTTACTTTACACTGTGACTTCATTAAGCTGTTACTGTTTAAAATAAAATAAGGAACAAAAGAATTTATAGGCCTATCTCCCTTTGGGAATACTAATTTAAGTTTTCTCTACGAGTAATCAAACTGACATGGATTTAATATTAAATTGTTGATTCCATATTGGTTAGACAAATCAGTTGCGAAACTGAGGCAATGAAATTTAGAGTGCCGTATTAGCACAACAAAGAATGTTAAAAAAATTTACGTGAGATGTGCAATGAAGTTAAAAATCTCCGAAATCACATTAACATAAAGAACTACATGCCCTATCAGCTACTCTGTACGTTATAACACAATATAATTCCCTTTTTCAAAATTTACCAAGTTGGTGACTAGTATAATAAATAATTTGATATTATAATCTGCATTATATATCTGCATAACACACGAGAATAAATGTAACATCAGTACGAATTTTTTCATTTATGGAAAACAGCTTCGTCTCTTTGGCATAGAGGTATTCTGAACCTCGCTGTTTTGCTTCGTTTCGTACTTGTATGGCAATCGGCACATGCGCAGAATGAAGTATTCAGCACCAAAAAGTGGCTTTGTACTCGTGTACTCGTAATACTTTTAATATTTGTAGTACTCGTTTACTTGTTGTTACTTGTGTACCCGTAATACTCCTAATACTTGTAGTACTCGTTTACTTGTTACTTGTGTACTTGTTTACTCGTTAGTTGCGTAGCGGAGTTGAATCGGAACAGGTATTTCAACTTTTCAGTCACTGTTATATCCGTTCCACAAAAATATCGTTCCAAAATACCTGTTATAGGTATATCGGCCCACCTCTAGGTGAGACCATCAGAGACATTTGAACTGGTCACTGAAAAAGGCGAGAGAATTGTAACACACACACACTCGCGCGCATGGTATGTATATTAGACACTAGATGTTGCATTGTGGCACGCATTGGAAGCTCCTGATCCGCCACTTGCTGGGAAGTAGACGTTTAAAAACCACATTTCGTAACGATTTTGTTGCCACAAATAATAATCGATTAGAACGATGCTTTCGTGCGTGCCTAAACATTAGATTTTTTTGTATGTCGATATACAAAACATTAAACGAAAGTCTGGAATTCGTTTTCACATCTAATACGTAATGCACTATACCGAAGTAGCTTAAACATTAAGAGATACAAAATTTCTTGTCAAACTTTTGACCCTCTGGGGAGGGGTCCGGTCCAGTTCTTCCCCCCCGTAAATACGCCTCTGATCACGTCATGAATAACAACAAAATCCAACAATCCAACATTTCTTTCCAGCGGTGGATTTCCGAATAGGTAGACTACGCAGCTGCCAAGGGACGCAGTGGTTGTGGAAGGGTACGGGATTTTTTTTTGGGGGGGGGGATGAAATTATTTAATACAAGAAATCAATAGGCTTACATATACCTAAACTTTGAATTTTTCTATTGGTCAGCTTACGTATACCAAGAAACTGAATTGAGAAAATACACATCTGCGAATTTGTGATTAATTTCTTACTAATTATTTAATTTTGTGATTTTAATATGTTGTCCTTAATTTATTTTAAATGATCATGTACAATGTTATCCAAAAGTATTCTAATATAAAGTGCATTTTAAAATAAATCATGAAATAATAGATAAAAACAAAGTGTCGAGGAGACGAGTGATACAGAACTGTTGAAAATGTGTTAAAACGGGATAATAAATGTTTCTGTTTAAAAGGAGAGCCTCCGGGAATACACTGCATAGGGCCGTAAAATGTCCAAATCCGCCACTTTCTTTCGTAAATATTTTTGTAGGCAACTTCAGATAGAAAACTTTTGGATTTTGTTTATGCGACACAATTAAAAAATATAATAAACCCGTTTTACTTCCATAAGGAAATGGAAGTATGGTGATGGTGAAAAAACCGTGTTCGAGATAAGGGCTGATTCTGATTGTACTACAGTCAAAACATGAAGAAAAGTCATTTTTCGAAAAGTGTCTGTATGTAGAATGTTTCCTATGACGAACGATAACTGCCGCAAATTCAAACAGAATGAAAATTTTTTTGTATACATACGTGAATTCTAGATGACTATCTAGTTTCTATGGAAACATTTCATTTCGAAAATGAATTTAAATTTAAATCTTAGAACATGGAAGTCATGTATGGTTCTCCATACCGATATTTTACTTTTTTTTATAAGCAACAAACAACTGTCGAAAAAATCAGATCAAATAGAAATAACACTGTTGCACACCACTATAGAAAAAATGTTTTCCGATTAGCGCTTTCACGCTTCACAGCTCATCATCAGATCATATATTTTCGGGAGTATATTTCCGATCTGATGATGAGCTGTGAAGCTAATCGAAATAATTTTTTCTATAGTGGTGTGCAACAGTGTTATTCATGTTTGTGATTATAACCACTAAAACAACTTTATTAATTAAAAATCAGATCAACCGAAAAGTATGAGTGGACTGTGACAAGTAGGCCTATATTCATAGTGTTGTCATTTTTATGACTGAAAGTAAAAGTTCCTCGTTTCTGGAACCGGAAATATGGTAACCTTATTTTAATAGTCCTTATCTTAACGCCCGTTTGGTCCCGGTTAGTAAACGTTCGTTCACACGCCTATTCTGTTGTGATAATTGTCAATGTTGTTTCTGATTTGTATAAGAATATAGGTTTGTAAAAGCTGATAAATTATCAGGCCTACAAAATGGCTTTTTATTATACGTATTTGTTGGGTGTCTTTGTAATATTATTTTACGTTTTTTGTAGTTTCTCTTTGTTCTGATTGTTTTTTTTACATATTACATAACATTAAAAAAATACTTAAAAAAGGATTTTATGTATTTTCACGTAGGCTGTAGCCTATTAGGATTTGTTTTTGCAAACAACACTGAGCAAGAAACTAAGTTTTCTGAACACAGGAACCGAACAGATTTTTTTTCATACATATTTTATTTAACGAGTAATTAACAACAACATATAGTATATCAAAGCGAAACCGAACAAAATTGTTGTCAATCGCCGTTTTAACGGCCGTTATTTACTTAACGGCATAAAATCTCTTCGTTAACCAACGGTTTTAAATTTAACGTGCTTCGTGAAACAGGTTTCTCTCATTAAACCTTTAACGAGTGATTTATCGGCCATTCATTTCTTAATGGCGCTGGTGAATCGGGGCAAAGAAAAATATCCCAGTATCCCGGCCTCAGGGACGGATTAGATACGCGTGGTGCCCTATGCTGCCATCAGACTGGTGCCCCCCCATTCAAAATTCAACCTTTTATCCATTATCCATTATAGGCACGGATAAATGGCATACACAATTTTGAAAGTTAACAATTATTTTATTAAACTCTAAAGTTTCAACAAATATTTAGATAAATAGTGATTGCAATGACTATAGTAGTACTTAAGCTAAGAAAGTACTAATCGATCTATTTTTTCTTGATTTTGCCAGACTTGTATAATTTCTTTTAAATCGAGCGATTCAATTATTTCGCTTTCAAAATTCAAACTTGCTAACGAAGGTAATCTCTCATCTCCCATAGTTGAACTCAACATATATTTAATGCGTTTTAATACAGAAAATGATTTTTCAGATTCGCAGTAGGCTACTGGAATCGTCAAAAACAGACAATAATCAATGTATGTATTTGGAAATACATAAATCATTTTACAATCAATAATCCAGTTTAATACTTTGAGCGGACAAACTGTAGTATCATAGAATCTATCAGCTTCATTCCAACTTGAAAAACATAACGGCAAACTCGTTGAAAAGTGTGCACACACATTTTTATGATTTTGGATTGAGAACATTTGTTTTTTTTTGCTTTATTTTTTCACGTTTATTATCTTCAAAACGTTTTTGTGATTTAGGGCTGGATGGTGCCCAGTGCTGCAGCATACCCTAGCTTTATGGATAATCCGTCACTGCCCAGCCTGAGTAACAATCTAGGACAGAACGGGGCACAAACGCAATTCTGGAACCTTTAGTTGCCCGGTAAATGGCGAAATTCGCGTGCAGTACTTGACTGGACGACTGCTCGGTACAGAGGTTTTCCAAACTACAGAGATTGTCGTATAATAGGCCTATGCGATTTTCCATGGTACACTATCATCGTGTACGGACATTATGTAACCATTGTTAAATTTGCAGATAGCTTCAGGTGGTACAAAATTTATCCTAATCTCTGTTCATTATCACTTCCAGCAAGATTTAAACCAAAAACGGGTTGTTATGGTCCTAAGTAGAGCTGGCAACTGTAACGTTTCTCCGGACGCCCCACATCCCTCCATCCTTTCGACTGATACCGCAGTCATCCATTCGCTTAAGATGTTTCAACCATTTTAGCCGGTACTGGGCAGTTCTATCAAGTATACTCATAATATTCAGTTCCTGTCGTACGTCGACATTTCTTTTGCCATCTTCAAGAGTATATCCTGCCAGGCGCCTGAGAAATCTCATTTCGGTCCCTCGAATACACCTGATTTCTCTTAAATAACAAAAAAATTATACCTAATCTCTGTTAAATACAAAAAAAAAAATACATACGACGTTTGCAATAACCGAAGAAAGTCGTCAAATAAAAAAAAAAAAAAAAATTAAACATTAAAAATGGCACAAACAGAGAATTATCCGAATGTTAAAATGTGAATACAAAATCAAACGGTAGTGCTTAGAACTTAGAGGTTCAAGAATAAGTCAACAAATATTTGTATATTTTATTTTTTGTTGCATTCTTGTTTGAACGTCGTTTAATTCTCCATGTTTTTTGGCGTTTAATTTTTGATCCGCCAGTCTGCTACTGTATTTGCGAACGCATTCTGTATTTTTAGATTTAACAAAGTTTAAATGAATTCCTGATGTTGTGTTTATGAATATTGAACACAGTCAATGCCTGATCGAAACTCAACACACTGACATACTGGCCGTGACGCGGACGTAAATAGTCTGAGAAACGCAGCCAGTATTTGGATCGGATCATACTAGGCGCCGTCAGACGTAAATAGCTAATTATCATACCTGTACGCCGCCCAATGTAAACTCAGAGAAACTTACTAAATAACTTCTTGCTTATTTTTCTAAACGTTTGTTTTGTGCAAGTCAAATAATTTAAGTTATTATTTTTTCAATTATCTTGTATGGTTTCCCAGTAAATAAGGAAAAATTGATGCAATCCGGAAGAAGAGAATTTAAGAGCTTTCTAATATGCGTTTGGAAATTCCTGTTGGAATTAGAACAACAATACTTATTGGAACTATAAGTATTAATATTTTATTAACTAAAGATTACAAATATTTATTTGTAACTAAAATTTAAACTGAATAAAATTTTTACATACGAATTGTTATAAAAATTAATTACTATAATGCTGGCGTTTCAGCTATTAGTTTGTCGGCTCAGACAGTTCATACGCGAGCTCCGCTCGTCTGAGTCTACTGTTTCCACTCCTGGTTAGCTCGGCTATAACAAGGAAATTGGACAAAATGATCGTCGGCGCGTATCTGCTGCCGGTCATTACTTTCGCTGCCCCAGTCAGGGGATACCTTACCTTCATACATAAAAAGAAGTTGCAAAGCATCCTCGATAGGGGGTCTTCGGCTAGCGGTCAAAGCCCCCCGTCGATTCTCTTCACGCCTTCTGAAGAGTGGACTCGGCGTCCGCTCTTTGGACGACATGTAAATTTTATGCACATGCGGCAAGGTTCCCAGATAATCCTCTTATAACCGAGCTGGATCAGTACCGTATACGTCCAGGCGTTGCGTGGAAACGACCTCGGTGTATACTGCGCTAGTGTAGGTTAGCACAAATAGCCCGCTAAAGATCAAAATTACCCTACTTGGGCATGGCCATGGGACAGTAAGCTCAAGAAGGTAGCTCGGAACTCAGATTCCAGCGTGGCCCGTCGCTGCGATGCACAATCACACAGCCCAGAGTCAAAAAACTTATTAGTTTATAGAATTCAATAAACGTTTACCTTGACACGTGACTGCTACTGCGTGCATACGTCTGATCAAATATCGGAAATGAACATCCCCTGCTCAAAAACATATTTGTTTACAGCAATTTTTGGTATGACAGCAATATGCTTACAAAAGATGTTCCCTAAGAGTTTGCTATAATAAGAGCTCCTAATCTCTTTCAGTACTTCCCCAGTTTAAGAGCATCAGCCAAAATCTGGCTGCCATACAGAAGGATGGACGTGCATGACTGAGAGGAGTAGTCACCGCTTGATTGCTGCTGGGTCTCAAATTTTAATAAAAATCAAAATAAAAATCATAATAGTAATGTTAATGATGATGATAATAATAATATGAAAATGGCGATTGATGTCACACGCGCGCGCGCGCGTAGACGTGAATAATCCTTTTTCTATACTTTTTTCCAATTTGCACCTTTTTCTAAACTAAGGTGCAAATTGATGACAATAATAATAATAATAATAATAATAATAATGATTTTAGTTATTATTAATACAGTATTATAGTGTTTAGTATGCAGACGTTTGAGACATCTGCATCGGCTGAGTTAGTGGTGACATAAATCATTCCGTACATATCGATTTAAGTAACACAAGTATTTTATACGTATCGCAGCTAACTTCGTTAAAATATTACGTTTTCTGTTACGTGTAATCTATAAGTACATATAATAGATGCAATTGGATTTAAATACTTAAGCACGGTTGATTATTGACTTTATATAACATTACCGTCTGTTAAAGTAAACTCGTAAGACATACAGGTTCAAAAACTACGTCATGGAATCTGTACGTGTAAACAGCAAGAAAACATTCCAGCACAATTCATGTGATGCCGTTAGTAATAAAATTACTATTTTGTTGAAACAATATAATTGACATTTTTGTTCTGGCCGTCTTCCGTCTGACGTTTCTGTCCTGTGCGTGCATAGGTTGTTTCATTTACTCGTGATCTCTCTCAGGAGTATCCACTGGAAGGGTCTGCCAGATTATAGATCTTGAGGCATTCTCAGCTCCACGCTTCTCTACTCTATCAGTGGCTCACTCGTTGACTTTCTCAGTCACTTACGTGGAGGGGACGTAACCGGAGGGCCTCTCAGAGGGTCGAAAGAAGATGACGAGGAATTTTGTTAATCTCTATTATATTTTCAGCTGTGTACGCTAATATGGCAGTAACTATTTTTTAAACATACGGACAGGTTTATTACAAAGAATCTGTATAAATTATGACACAGCGACGTATGATAAATTATAACGATGGTAACTGTCCAATCGAACCCTTCTGTCAAAGTTATAGTGTTTCTAAACTGAATTTGGTGTAAAGTGAAAGAAAATTTGGACATGCCATGGTAGGTAGGTTGCCTCTGGTTCGCTACTTTAATCCTGTTCCAAGTGTAACTAACTTAAAAAAAAAAAATATATATATATATATATAACGTGTATAGCAGGGGTGAAGAAGTAGAGTGCCCTAGCTCTAACGTTATTCGTCCTTCCTAGAAATTATCTATTCGTCTCTTCTACTCTTCTACGTGCCTTGCCATGGCCGGTTCTACTAGAAGGCCGGAATATTAAACGTGGAAACGTTGCGTCTGAGGGTGTATAAGCATAGTGTAATAAAATAGCTAAAGTGAACATGTTATATTTTTATTTAATTTCATAGCATTACTGAAATCACGAGTAGGTCTATTTATAGATAAATCTAAATTATAGGTCTGTTCGTACTTAGTACTATACGTTTAAGTTGAAGAAATTAGTGAATTAGTGTTAAGGACTAATGAATTAATTTTATTCGAATTACTGAATTCGTATCATATGAATGAGTTAATTATTATATTTTTTTAATAATATAGCAGTATTTTACATAATAAACTTTTAATTTGCAAAACTTGAAGAATTATAAAACTGCTGTTAACCGGCAATTAAAAATGATGCGATTTGATTATTGAAATACATAAATTAAGAGATCGTCTAGTCGGCCTCAAATATCAGCTGGTTTCAGGGTTGCCGCGTTTAATATTCCGTCCTTCTATTAGAACCGGGCATGGCCTTGCCCATCTAAATATCTGCAACTTGATAATGCTTCTTGCACACGTCTTTGCACGTGATTAAAGCATTAATCAGGGGTTGTTTACTTTAACTGGGCCGTATATACCTTTCAAGCATTCCCCGTGAGCGTCCAAACGTAGTTTCACGTCCACAGTTAAACGTAGACTTTATTATTGTTGCACATAGTGTCGTCTTTGTGCTGAATTGGACAACGTTAATAAAACTATTGGATTATGGTAGTAGACTTACCGGTTTAGAAGACATCAGTATATCCTTGCATAGAGGGTAATTCATTCGAGGCAGTTAGTAAGTTCACATACTCGGTTAATATACTTCGGATAACGAAGGGTGCATAAACACGACAATACGTGACAGGATACAAATATGAGATAGGACGTGCTATGCTAAGAGCAGAGTATATGAATATATCAAAAATGAAAATATACGACGCTCATTTGCTTATGGAGGTGAGACGTGGACATCAGACAAGAAACACTGAGAAGGTTTGAAAGCAAGATTAAACGACGTGTTTATGGCCCGGTTAAAGAAGATGACGGATGGAGAATAAGAAATAACCAGAAGACACATGAGCTATTGAAGCATGAGTACATTGTAAGATTCGTAAAGGATCAACGAATACAGTGGATAGGTCACCTAGAGCGGATGGACGATCAGCGTATGCCAAAGACCATCTTGAAGGCGTAAGTCTATAAAACCAGAAAGAGGGGACAAATCAAGGATAAGATTGTTGGATGATGTTCTGGAAGATCTAAGAAGAATAGATGTGAGGGGTTACGCTGAGATGGCAACGGATAGGAGACAATGGATAGGATTGTTGTTGGAAGGTGAGGCTCTGTAGTGTTGAAGAAGAAGAAGAAGAAGAAGAAGACGAAGAAGAAGAAGAAGAAGAAGAAGAAGAAGAAGAAGAAGAAGAAGAAGGAAAAGAAGAAGGAGAAGGAGAAGGAGAAGGAGAAGGAGAAGGAGAAGGAGAAGGAGAAGGAGGAGGAGGAGGAGAAGGAGAAGAAGAAGAAGAAGAAGAAGAAGAAGAAGAAGAAGAAGAAGAAGAAGAAGAAGAAGAAGAAGAAGAAGAAGTGAAGTTATCAGTCTCTTTTACAGTCTTATTTCATATATATCATGTCATTATTGTCATTCATTCGACTGATGTCCACAAAATTGTGACCTGTATGTAGCGATACGTTTCGTGGCGTCTCCATAGAATGCACTTGCATGCATCCCCCCCCCCCGTGTTATGAGATAAATGGACAACGGGAAAAAAGTGGAAACAAGAAACAAGAAAATTAGGGAATTCACAAGAGGAAAGTCGTGTAGCAAGAATATAATTTCTTCAGTTGAACAGTGCGTAATAAATATTAATTAAAATCTATTTGGAAAATCCATTTGTGAAAAACCGTTGTCGAAGCAAAACCTTCTGTTGTTGTTCCTCACACTGTCAGCGATTCATCGTCCTCTTGCGTACTCAACACGCACAATCCACTTATCCTGTCGTCTCCCACCGCGTGCCGATTCCAACGTTTGACATGGCGTAATGTATTTAATGAGCGTTCAACATTGCATATTGTCGCCGGAAGAGTCAGTTAATCTCATTTACAGCTGGGTAGAACTGTACTCCCTAACAGATCGTATCTGTATTGGTTTGGGGCCGCTTCATTTGTAGCTTCGCTTTTAAATTCTAAAAAATATATACGTGTGTCTTCTTCTGAAACAGCAAGAAATGACGTAACGAAAGGTTACAGCACGAGAATGAAAGGTTAATTATAAACAGATCAGTAATGATAAAATTTTGATTTTTTTTTGTATTAACAAATCTTTATACAGAACGTTAACGAAAATATGTCGGGGTCGTTTTGGAATTGATAATGGTGGTGATACCGAAAGGCGTCGTTCAGCACAACAGTTCAGCAACAAAGTACGACAAAGTTGGAACAAAAATATGTCGGGGTCGTTTTGGAATTGATAATGGTGGTGACACCGAAAGGCGTCGTTCAGTACAGCAGTTGAGCATCAGAGTACGACAAAGCTGGACGAGTCAGCTCCCTGCGCTGGAGAACTTGCTCGCTATTTTGAACGGAATGCATTTTTTTTTACACAAACAGGCCAGCCGTGGACCACGCGAATATCATTTCCTTTTGTTCTCCTTCCAGAAGGCCTTCATTCCCACACTATGCGCCGCCTTCCTTTCCACTGTCCACCCCTTTCTCGTCTTCTTCACACCGCAGAGAACCTCAAGATTTTGAATTTTGTTTCTGTATGTCTTTCTATCTACACAGTCTTTCAAAGAGATACCCAGTTCCATCATTTCCTCCTTGAGTTGTTTGGTGTATCCGTTCAGACTGGAAAGTTGCCAAATATATATGAAAATTTGTTTATTTAATCTGGACCGATCCATCCGAACCATATGTCCAAGGAATCTCAGTTTTTTCCTTCGGAAAACCGTTTCCAGATCTTTCAGATCCCTGTACAGATCTTCTTGGGGTCTATGCCTGTACCCATTTTCAGTTTTCTTGGGGCCATAAATTTTCCTAAGAATTATTCGTTCAATTTTAAGAAGAGCTTCCAAATTTTAAAAGTACATTTTTTCCACTCCATACACGATCATCGGCCTGATCACAATGCTATAATGGCGGACTTTCGATCTTCTGGAAAGGTTTTTCTTTCCCTACAGTTCCCGGGTTAGAGTAAAGGCCTTTGCTAATTTGAGTTTCCTTATCTTAAAGGATTCTGAGGCGTTTCGGGATATGTTTTCCCTAAAATATTTAAAATTGTTAGTATATTTTATTTCTCCATACGTAGTGTTCAGGCACGTTTTTGGGAATTTAAATAGGGCAAACGGAATGGATTTATTAATAAATAAAATCAAATTGGAAAAGGCATATGGTATAACTAAAGATATTTACAATAAAAAGTGCGTATCTACAAAATTTTTAATTTTTGTAAAGCCATGAGTATAATTTTCCGTATGTATGATCCTTAGCGTTAACCAAGACACATCGCGAGATCAGATTATTACAGATACCGAGGTAGTATTGAAAAAATGCCTCATAATTTGATGCCCCACACAGATTTTATAATTAAAAAAAGTTTCGACCCCTAATTTTGGTTCAATGTGCTCTGAATTTAAGGATTTTCAAATTAAACATTTCACTAAGATTTGGGTCGCAATTCCCTTTCGTCTGACACCCGGCACAGATTTTTACAATTTTTTCAAAATTGTGTTCCCTTTTAGGGTTAAAAATTTTGAAATTTCCAATACTGAACACTTTATTGCGATTTTTGTTAAAATTCTCTTTAATTTGAAATACCACATGTAGTTTTGCGATTTTCCAAAATATTTACTTCTATTCTTTGGGGCACTGATTTAAAATATTGCTCCTCAATCGTCTCAGACCAATAATCGAGAAAAAGTATCGTTTTTGAACCCGCCAATTTGGATTTCTCAATAAACACTCAACTATCGATTGAGCAGGTGCATCGCGTAACTGATGTATAATTGAACGGTCACTGGAAGATAAGAATATATGCACTGCAATGTGGCCCAAGGTTTCGATAAAATGTGGAACGACGGTCTGATATATAGGATGAAAAAAACCTAGCTTTGCAGATGAGCGGAATCCTTAAACTGTATATCTCGGAAAGTTCAGAGTAAAGTTTGGTGATTATCCCGAGTTAAGAAGCGGTACCGCAAGGGAATGTTCTTGTTCTATACTTATTGTACAGGGGAGATATTCCGAATTGCGATGGGTGACAACAGCTATATTTTCTGATGACACTGCACTATTAGCTACAGGTAGCAACGTAGAAACAGCAACTAACCATCTACAAGCGTATTAGTCACAACACAAAACTGAAAATATATTACAAAATTAGACCGTTTGTTGCTTATGAAAGTGAGACGTGGACAGTAGCAACAAAGGAACAAGAAACACTGAGAAGGTTTGAAAGCAAGATTGTACCACGTGTTTATGGCACGGTTAAAGAAGATGACGGGTGGAGAATAAGAAATAACCAGAAGATAGATGATCTATTGAACCATGAGGATATTGTAAGATTCGTAAAGGCTCAACGAATACAGTGGTTCAGTTCAGTGCATGGAGTGCTCCACTCTAAGTGTTAATCAAGTCACTAGTAATTGCGTATTAAATTCAACGAGACAAAATCTACTCATGTCAACTTCACCAATAGGAAAATTGAGCTTTTATCTATTTCAGTTAATCATAAAAAATTCCGCGTGCAAATTCGGCAAAGTATTTGGTCTTGATCCTAGAAGCTAAGCTTAGACGGAAAGAACATGTTAATAAAAAAACGTGAAGGACTTGGAATAGAATTCAAGAAAACGTGGTGGCTACTCGGAGGTCATTCTGAACCGTCACTGGACAATAAACTGTTATTACACAAATAAATTTTGAGACCGGTGTGGCTTTATGACGTGGAACTTTGGGGCTGCACAAAAAAAAGTAACAAAAATAATCCAAACTTTCCAAAGTAAAGTGCTTCGCAGTATTGTTGATGTACCGTTGTATGTAAGCAACGATGACATCCATCGAGATCTGAAAATACCTATGGTTGCTGACGAGATCTAACGGTCTGCAGCTAAATATGAACAAAGGCAGAATAATGAAGTGCTACAACTTTTTGGATAATGCTGGACTTGTTCGGCGATTGCAGGGACTGCTGTAGGAAAGTGAAGTGTTTAAAGAAATATCTACACGGGAACGAAGTGAGAAACACGTTCCACACACTGCTAACATAGTTGTTAGAATAAAATTGCTTGACAATTTGTAACTAGTTGCGATATTAATAAATGAAAACAAATCTCAAAAACAACAGATGCCTGTAGGGTGTAAGTATGGACACTCGTGCTAAATTTTATGAAAAACGGTCAATGGATTCAAATTATTGTAAGAAATGTCGCATGTAGATAGACAGACAACGGTAGAGTTAAAATTTAATGAAATCTCTCTTCGCTCGTTCAATTATGAATTGGAAGAAAGTGTTTTTCAGTGTACCCTCTTCTGGATGCACCCGCTACAAGTTATTCTGGGCGTTGTTTCATTTTCCTTGTATCTCGACTCGAGTGCAATCGGTGGACGGCTGTTTGATTACATCATCGATTCTTTGCTTGGTCGACACAGTTTCCCAACAAGAGAATACTTTTTGCAATGTGTGTGTGTGTGTGTGCGCGGGCGCGGGAAAAACCAGAGGCGTATTGAACGGGATGGGACCCCCCCTCAGAGGATCGAAAAAGTTAACGAATTTTGTTAATCTCTTAATTATTTTTAGGCTGTTTTCATTTGTTCAACTCTGTACTTTAATATAGTAGTATATATAACTCTTTTTACTTCCATGTTCCTTAAGGAAATGGAAGTATGGTGATTTTACTTCCATGTTCCGTAAGGAAATGGAAGTATGGTGATCGTGAAAAAATCGAGTTCGAGATAAGGGCTGATTCTGATTGTACTGCCCCAAAACATGAAGAAAAGTAATTTTCCGAAAAGTGTGTTTGTGTGTGTGTGTGTGTGTGTGTGTGTGTGTGTAGAATTTTTTATATGGCGGACGATAACTGCCGCAAATTCAGACAGAATCAAATAATTTTTTGCACATGTACCCGAGTTGTAGAGGACACAAGGCCTATTGATTTTGGTGAAGATCGGTTACAGGGAAGGGGTAGTTTACCTTCAACGTTTTACGTTTTAACAAGAGTAAAGTACTTAATTTGGATAAATAAAGTATCCTGTAAAGAAGGTCATAATAATCCAATGTAGAAAGGTAGATGAAATATCTATAAACGAAAAGGGTTTGTGAAGGGGGAGGGGGTAATTTTCTATATGTGTACTACTTTATCGGCAACAAAGAAGTAGTTTCTATGGAAACATTTTATTTCAATTTGTCAAACATAAAACTCGATTTACAAGGAACACACCTAACTTGTTAGAAATTATCGTACCTAATTCAAGTAAATGATTTTAAGTATAAATCTTAGAACGTGCAAGTCATGTATGGTTCTCCACACAGATATTAAATATACAAAGTGGTTTATTACACAGCATTAACGTATACGTTTGAAATATGAAATACAGAAATACCAGTTCAGTCAGTAAGTATCCTATAAACAATGTTTCAATAACGCGTGTTTTATTACCGTTTACTTTAATGGAATTGATTTCGGCCACATTGAAGATAGTAATGTTTATTAGTCTGAAGCCGACCCGACCTCGGACCCCCCCGTAACTACGTTTATACTACACACTGAAGCACATATACTGAATGCAATAATTAAATCTTCCGGAGCTTGAGTACGAAACACATTTCGATCCGGTACAAAGTAGAATGCAACGTGTTTTCGTAATACGTTTACGTGTAAAATTAGAATTACCGCTGATGACGCAAGCAATGGGGAAGTTTACGTAAGGTGATTGTGAATAACATTATTTTGGCATGGAAATTTTATTCGGTTCATTTGCATGCGATGAACCGTATGCGTATTTTCAAATTCTAATTCCGTGTCGCTATTAGTGTACATCAAAAGTTATGTGTTTGTGAAGTGCTACTCGGCCTTGGATTGAAAGTAAGTGCACAATTAATTATTGTCAAATTGTCAAACGCTAGTCACGTTTTGTAAACTGCCGACAACACGGATTATGCTCTTCTTGCTAGCGCGAGTGAACTAGTGAAATGTTCAACAAACAGACGTGACTTACACGTGTATTTACGGTTTACCATCTAATTAAAAAGTTAGTTACATTACTTAGTTTATTAGATCCTTAAATTCGTAGTGACCGTCAATCAATGAATTTTTCAGTGAAGGGTTTGTGAGGATCGGTCAAAAAAATATAACACAAATTTTAAATTATTTATGTCGACTTTCCGAATGTTTATTGTCATCATCAGGACCTGTGTATGAATACAAAAGAAATGTCAAACACAACAGAACAATTACTTGGGTGAACGTGTTTGTGTATGTGAATGTGTGAGCGTGTGTGTGCATACAAGCGTGTGCGTGCGTATGTATGTATCATTGTATATGTGGAGGAGTTAAGATAGTTTGTTTAATCTTAAAAAATGTTTTTAAGATTTTTAAAATCGTTGTCTTAAAGAAAACATTTGAAAATGTAAACAAACTATCTTAACTCCTTCACATATACAATGATACATACATACGCACGTACACACACTCACATACACAAACGCGTTCACCCAAGTAATTGTTCTGTTGTGTTTGACATTTCTTTTGTATTCATACACAGGTCCTGATGATGACAATAAACATTGTCGAAACGTCGACACAAATAAGTTAAAATTTGTGTTAGTTTATTAGGTAAAGCGTTAACCCAACGCAATACGTATTCAGATTACAACATTTATTATATTGAAACACACATACGCACACACACACACACACACACACACACACATACACACATTCACGCATGCAAATTTATAATTTTATTTAAAAAGGTTTCAAATCCAGGTCTTTATTTCGATGAACTATATAACAAAAAATATTTGTTCGATATTGTCGGAGCTCTGTTTTAGATTTTATTTTTGTACGCATTATTGTATGCGTTATGTATTTTTATATGTTCCGTTATTTTTTAATAGCGCTTTCATTAAACATATAAAACATATCAAATATGTATATATGTAACTAAATATTATATTAGCGAGTAATAAACGTCTCCTACAAGTATATCGTGGGGTTATTGGTAAATTACGGAAAACTGAAATCAAAAGTTTTAAAGTGCAATGATCAATCACAAAATTAATTTTAAAAGTTAATTTTTATTATTATTAGAGTTTTTATTGATTATATATAGCTGTTAAAATAAAAAAGGAAAGAGAAATGCATTACAAATGTCGTTTTTGAAAGATCCTGAAACATCATGAAAACTGTGACTTGGGTAGTTTAACCACTAACTCCCCCCCCGATATTTTATCTAAATATACATTCACGTTACGTACATTTCGCAGAGTAATCTTCATCTTCAGAGGAACGTGTGTGTATTTTTACATTTAGGCCTATATGTATAAAGTCTGCACTTTCATTGTTTAGCGTTGCTAAGGAAAATAAACAAGCGTTATTTAGAGTTACTAAAGAACTTTCAGTAGCATATTTTATTACGACTGTAAAGTAGGCGGCGTCATTATATTAAGACAGGTAAATGAGTAAATTCACGGGAAATTTCCCTCAAGTTGGAAAATAGGTGGGATAAAAGTTTCTAGCTCACGTTACCAGGATAGACTTCCGGATTCCTTCGATCTTTGTGATCGATAAATTTAACTTCATGGAAACTCCACCGCGTTTAGAATTTTTTACGGGTACAGTACTATTTTAAAATTACTGAAACGTTTTACGTTTTTGTCAAAATATAACCTGAACTAGCGTTGCTGCTGATGTTGTTAAATCATAATTAGCATAAATCATAAATTTAAGTTAAGGAATCTAAGTTTATAAATAATTAATCGGTAAGTGCGAAAAATTATATTTTCACAATTATTTCGACCGTATAAGTTACCGTTTTTAAAATAATATAACTAGACCAAACTACCAGATTTAGGCAAAATTAGCAAGAAGTTAACAAAGTATTTAAACGTTTAATGATACGTTTAGGGGATTTTAACGTTAGGATTTCAAGCTTTAAGATGCCGTTTATTATTTCCAAATATGACAGCTTTTGACCGAGTTATGTTAGTTTAAAAACGATAACTTGTACAGTCGAAATAAGCGTAACAATAGTATATGTTTCATTAGGAGTCCGGAAAATAGGATTTTCCCGTCGGGAGGTCATGAAAGCACAGGAAAAGCATTTATGGACTTATAATGAACGATATTTTTCATTATATCTCTCTGAAAACAAGGCAAAAAATCTACTCATTATTAGAAACCTTTATTTTTAATCATGAACAAACAAGTATAGGCCTATCTTTAATTTTTACTAAGTGCGATATCTATATTACCGTTTGTGTTATTATAAATAGCCAGTCCATTAGCACGTTCTTCATTTTGTGGAATTGAAATGTTTTCAACACCAGTTGAAGTCGAAGGCGTTACTTTAATATTATTCTCTTGGCCTCCGCCAACTACAACGATTTCTGATGTTGATGTTGTGTTTCCTGTATTTGAATGACTGAACAATTTATGAGAGACTTCAACCTTTCTGCTTGCCGATTCTGCTACGTAGCCTTCAGCCACAGTCGAGGGACGCCAACCATCATGTCAAAGAGTACGCAGATCCCCTCCGCATCTACTAACACAGATGCTGACGATCGTCTTAAGGCATGTCCAGTATATTCTTCAGGATTTTTTAGATTCAGATATTCAGCAATCTGTTTTGTTACACCACTTATAGTATGACATCCTACAAGTTGAGCATAACATCTACCATTACGATACGCAATAAATAATCATTTACTATGCATATTTGTAGGTCTTAGGTCAATATATTTACGATAAAAATTGCATGGATCAAAGAGGCACTCTTCCTTTGTAATCGTGAATCTTTTCGATTTGTGAAGAAATACCACCAAAAACGGCCATTGTCTTCTACGTCATCCAAAGTTAAACGAATCAAGTCATTTCTTAGGCATGCATCGAAAATGCCAAGTATTAAAATTAGCTTGGTTAATAACCACTTCTCATCTGGTGCTTCAAGCATGAATCTGGCAACTTGGACTGCAGTTAATACTTGAACTTTTTCGGTGTGTAACCAACACTTTGTCGTTTGAGAAATGCAATAGTTTTCGGTAAATTACTAGCATTTACATTTTCATTTACTATTAGACAACATTTTAACATTGAAAATTTACTCCATAAAGTCGAAGCGTATCATCATTTAAGGTGTTAACTTTTTTTTGGTTGCGCCATTCGCAAAATAGACGATATTGATTTTCATACCTTTCACTAGGCTTCTTAGGCAGTAATTCGGCAGTAATTCTGCACTTACTGTTGCTGCTTCAAGTAATATTTCTTCTTCTGGAGAAATCATTTTAAAATTATTTTGAATAAAAATTCAAAGACACACTTTCAGTAGCATATTCTATTACGAATGGTAAACCCATAAATAAATAATAATTACAGTATTACAAAAATTTAGGCTGATATTTAAAACTTTTATAATTCCTAATGTAACATAGTGCAATATTAGATGAGTTTAGAAACTGAATGAACAAAGCGGTTTCTCAGGTTTTAACTCGACCGTTGGCATTTGTCTGGGACACAGACAAAGTTAACTTACGATAACTTTTAAACCGTGTTTGCGTAAAACTTGGCACGATTGTTCATACTTTTGCTCGGCAGACTTCCATTCTTTTTGAGATTGATTCCCCCAAAAATAGGGGTTTAGAGGGAAAAATTAGAGGGAAAAAGTCACAAAAATCCAAGTGGGATATCAAATTGAAGAGAATTTTAAAGTAAAGCCTGATTGTAGTATTCAGTTTTGGGAATTAAAAAAATGTTAGGACGAGAAGGCCCCGAAAGTGGGTCCGAATTTGAAATAATCGCAGAAATACATGTGGAGTATCAAGTTCAAGAGAATTTTAAACAAACTTTAAATAGCGGGTAGAAATTTTAGAATTTTAAGACGTTAGGACCTAAAAAAATAAAAACAATTTGAAAAATTGTAAAAATCCATGCCGGGTTATCAGACTAAAATTTAACGAATCGGAATGTAGTACTTACTCTGAACGTATGTTAATTTTAGGGGCATGAAGGGCCAAAAATCAAAATCAAAATTTATATAAAATTGTAAACATGTTTGTGCAGCTCCAAGTTAAAAGGAATTTTATTCAAAATACAATCTCGGTACCTTTAATAATTTGGCAAAATTATTATCGCTCACCGTTCTTACAAATTTTGGACTTCCTTCAAAACGTCTTGTAAATTGTCTTTGCGAAAAAGTTTACATATTGTTATCGGTTATGTGTAATTGTGGAAGGTATTAGACATATGGAAGCATAGATAATCTTTAAAAGCAGAGGCTAAATTATTTAGGTATTACGGTCCGTCAAGCATTTTAAAAGTGTTATTACTGCCCGAGCTGCAGAACTCGCTCTCTATTTTGAAAGAACTAGATAAATTAGGCTATTTACAGTTCGAAGTCGAACCTTAGCCTCCATAATCATCCGCCTCCATTTTTCCCTGTCCTTGGCGATCGATGTCCATCGTTTTATTATAAGTAAATTATCAGCATCCCTCGCCACTGCGTCAATCCAACGTGTCTTGGGTCTTCCGAAAGCCCATCTACCCTCGATTTGACTAAATAGTACCTTCCTAGGTATTCGGTTGCCTTCCATCCTAATGATGTGTCCTACCCATTGCAATCTATGCAGTCGGATGGTGGTGGCCAGATCTTCGTCTTTACACAGCTTGTATATAGCTATATACAGCTTGTATTATTGGTATAGGGTCTACTATCTACCAACAAATAATTTCTACTAATAAATTGATTATTAGATTAATTTCTATATCAGAAATTTTTAATTATTAAAAAAACGAAAGTCCTGATTACACTATTATTTTTTTTTAGTAAAATAACAATCGTAGAGCAGATAATCATAGAATAAAACTTAAAAATTCCAAAAATTCGGATTTGTGTTAAAATTCCACAGCCTGATACCCGGATGGATTTTTACAGTTTTTCATATTTTTTTATCCCTTTTTTAGGCTCTGCTATCCAAAAATTTTGAAATTTATAAAAAGTGTACACTTCGTTTAGATTCTGGTTAAAATTCTCTTCAATTTGATACTACACCTGGAATTTGCGATTTTATTAAAATTTTGACAAATTTTTTGAGCACCGGCGTCCTAAAATTTAAAATACTTTCTGACACTAATTCAGATTTTAGTTAAATCCCTCTTTAACTCGATACCACACATGAGTTTTTACGATTTTATCAAAATCTTCACCCACTTTTTAGGTCTATGGAGTCAAAAAAGTTTGAAATTTAAAAAAACGAACACCACCTGTAAACAACAGGTGATTAGCATAACAATTCTCTATTGCTAATCCACAACTTCTGCACAACCCCATTCGTATCTCCCGATCTCTACGTCCTCCCCCTCAACTAGTCCTCCGCCGTTCCCTTGACGCCACGTTTGATGCTCTCGCCCAACTTTTGCGTCCTGCGCCGCTCTAACACTACCGTTTGGCACTAGTAAAATACCCCTAACCAGACCCCTAGGCAGACTATAAATACATATACCCCAATAGGCAGACTATACATACTTCCACTCGTCTTCTCTTCTTGGTGTCTCGACTGGCTCTCGTCAACTGGACAAGCCTCAAGTAGCCCCAAGACGGGCGGTCTCATAGACGGACAGACAGATACGTAGATAGATGATGGATGGAGAAATTGTCTGGTGAACAGACAGACTAGACAGGTTAGATGGATAAGTAGGAAGATGGATTATTATGTAGGCAAAAAGACTGACGGCTGAATAGATAGGTAGCGAGATACGTGTAAAGACAAAGTGCATATAAAAATCGTGGTCACGTGGCCAGATACGTATGGAAAATTACTCAGCGTCTCTAAACTGATGCAGTATGATAAAAATATTATCATATGTTACTGCAAGACGCGAATGTCAGTTAAATATGATACGAAACCAGCGATGGAACACAGCAATCGTATACTTCCTGTTTGCAGCGGAAATATCCGCTTGTGTAATACGATAACGCTACTGTTCTAACGGGAGTTTACACATACGTATTGTGTATTTACACGTGCGTAGTGTACGTATTTACTTAAAAATGTATATAAATAATTTTATATAATATATTATATATATTTTGTTAAATATAATTTCTTCTGCAAGTAGTCGTATCGTTTCAACTCAACTGACGTACGTTTTACTCAATATCATCAGAGGTTTGTAAATAATCGAAATAATACGATTTTAAAATAGAAACTAACGAATAATCGAAAATGTTTAGATTTCAATGTAAAATAAGGAATAATCGATTTGATTCGATTTAGTATCGATTGTTTTAATGTTTATTTACTTCAGGAGCTGTTTTGACGGTTACATTGGAAATATTTAATGTTTATATTTTATTAAATTTATTAAATTTGTAGTTTTCAATAGATCATCTTGTTTTGTTTTTACCTGAATAAATAATTGTTAATTTGTTCTTTAATTAGTAAAGAATTGTTATTGTGTTTGTAAATATTAAGATTTTCCCAAATATTCATTTTTTGACCTTTTTGTATGTTTTTAATTAATTTCATATTTTGAATGTCTGGAAATTGGTGGATATTATTTTGACAATGCGTGGATAAATTAGATTTATAAATATTTGGTTTTAAAAATGCATTGCGGTGTTGAAGGAATCTATCGAGTAGTTTTTTCTTTGTTCGGCCCTAGGTAAAAATTTTGCAATCTGGACATCCTATTTTGTATATTCTATTTTTATCGTAAATATTGGATTAAGTTTTAGGTTTTGTTTGATCAGAAACTATATTATTTGTATTATAAGATATTTTTAAATTTGTGTCTTAGTCTTTGAGTTATATTTCCATAATTAGTAAAGGTTGTATATTTTATATTAATCATTAACTGATGGATTTTAATATTTTAATATTACTATCACATATCTGATAAAATAATATCTTTAAATATTTTACTTAGTTATATAATATAACTTGAGTTATATTTTCATAATAAGTAAAGACTGTATATTTTATATTATCATTAATATGCGGTGTAGTGTTATTGGGAATTTGTTTAGTGAGTTTATATTTTATTTATTTTCTAATTTATTGACAGTTTGTATCGATTTATAAAATATTTTTACTGTACACTGCATGCTGTGCGGAGTACTATTGTTCAGTTGCTTGTAGAGAACTAAGCTAAGCGTTAAACGTGAATTTATTTAGTTTTTAAAATATCGTATTTCACATAGGCAACCTTGAACACGATTCAATCGAATTGTATGCGATTTATGAAAAACTAGCGGAGTCATAGTTTTATAAAAAAAAACTAATATCTATACTACTATTATAAAAATTAACTACTACTAACCGTAAAAACAAAGTTAAAAATTTGAAATGAAGAGGCTAGTTGAAAGACAAAACGGAGATACTGAAGATGTACAGAGAAAAGTAATAAATACGGGGAAGTAGAATACAATACGCAGAATTTGCAAATTGTCGAGTACAGATTTTATCGAGTCTGTAAAAATGAAATACTGCGGAAGCAACAGGAATGAAAATCGATGTTTAAGAAAATTAAAAATTAAGAAAATTAGAAAAGTCACAAACACGTACAAAAGTATTAAAAAAACGCCAATAATTCGAAAACGAAAAACGAGGATTTTACTGAAGCAAAAGCCAAAATAAAATTTTGAATTTTCTCTAAATTTCACTCGCTGACACCGTACAGCAGTCTCTTATAGAACGAAAGTTTGTCGCGTGGTGAAAAATTCACTACACACAAGCAAATTAACAAAGTTATTTCATGACATGGAACTTTTAAAGCTCTGTTCTTGAAAACTGTTAAAGTTATAGGTTCCAATGTACGTCTGTAACCATCTTCAACCTTCAACGAAGTCTTTAAATCGCGTCAGTAGTTAGCCCGGGCAATGAAACAAACTTTACATCGTTAAAATAGTAGTAATACATTGACGAATTGACGACATGTTGAGAGCATGGAAATCCAGTGTGACTTCGGGAATACAACTTAACAAATCAATTTGTATGGGTTCCCTGCTATATGTGGATGACATAGTCCTTATTCAAGAAAATGAGGATGATTTACAAAGAGCTATGTTTCAATTACAAGAAGTGGCACGACAGTACTCACTGACAATTTCAGTAAGAAAGACCAAAACCATGGCCTTTAAAGGTAAATATCCAGTGAGTACTAAGATTATTATAAACAACAGCACTTTAGAAGTTTTTTTTTAAGTGAACCGTTTCTAATATCTCGGCTGTGCAGTAAGCTATGAATCTGAATATGATATAAGAAAGAAGATAAATAAATTTAGGAATATTTGTGGTACGATTCATAGAAATCTTAGAAATAAAACAAGACACAGCACAAGGATTAAATTTTATAAGACAATTGCAATACCCACGTTGATTTATGCGAGTGAGGTATGGGTATTGGCAAAAAAGGAAAGCGGCAATGCAAGATTCAGAGTGCTGAAATGCAATTTCTTTGAAATACTTTAAATTATACATTTCAAGATAGAATAAGGAATGAAGATACCAGATCAGGACTTTAAGTAAAGGACATAAATGAAATTATTCCAATTTACAGAAGACAATGGTGGGATCATCTGCAAAGGATGACAGAGAATCGATTGCCGAAAGCGGCACTGAACTATAAAGCCATTGGTAGAAGAAACGTGGGTCGTCCGAAGATGAGATTGGTGCCGGAACAGGTTTATATAACGTAATCCTTGAAGACGAGAATAAGAAGAAGAAGAAATAGTAGTATAGATTCTGTTTGTCACAGACGTCAAAAGGGACGTTTCAGGTTACAGAAGGCCGTGTACGAGTAGTAAATATTCAGAAATAGTCAAACAAAACTGGTGGCTACGTGCAATCAGGGCCGGTTTTTGAAATATGCCGCCCCCAGGCACAATTTTCTGGCCGCCCCCCCCAAAAAAAATTCTTTAGAGATCGTGCCTCCGTTTTAGACAAGAACGATAAAGCTTAACGTTCTCGTTCTTTAGAATGTCACTAGCTGCTCTTAATGAACTTATGAATCTATTTATTTTTAATGTAAAAAAAAATTTAAAACAACAATAATCTGTTATAGGAATTAATAATGAAACACACAATGATAAACATTAGACGTTTTTTTATGAAAACAAAACAAATAATTTATTTTAAAAATACAGAGTTAGTTATGGATTATTATGTAATGCTTTATTGTCACTGTCACATTGAAATTTCATCTTAGGCAAAGGTTTGGTTCACAAGCCTTTACGCCTCGTTTTCTTCGCGGCAAATTCATCGACAAGGTTGTTATACTCAAATCCCTCTTCATTTAAAATATCGGCCTCAATGTGAAGGACTGAGAGAGAATTCAAATTGTTTTCTTTCATAAATAATTTCTATCATGTAAGCTTTGATTTTAATTTTTTGTTAAAATATTTTCAACGTTGTGCCGCGCCCCCCAGAAGGTGCCGTCCTAATGTACTTAGTTACGTGCCTGGGTGCAATTACAATTTACGAGTTTTATTTAATTTCATTAACATAATTATGCAAGGAAGAAGCATAACTTCGTGATTACGATTATTTTTACAAATATTTTCTTTTACATATAATACTATGTGTATTCAGCGTATTGTGTTCTATGCAGAATGTTGAATAACGCAATGCGGCCGAATATAGGATTAGGCCTATATAAACACAGTAATTATCCTGTCTCAAGAACAAGTCACGAGGACAGTACTGTCTCTGGTCTTTATTAATTCCGTTATTGTCTTTATTAATTCCGTTATTTATTTACGTCTTTTCTTGTTTCAGTCTACTTTTTCTTAATTCCCTACAACACATTAGCTCGATTTAATAATTTATTAATCTGATCCTACCGCAAATACAGTACAAACACTTGTTCTAAGTAACATACATACTGAATGCTCAGCCCTTAGTTTGTGAAGTGATTAGTGTTTCAGAATACTATACAAGCAATAACGGTCTATGCCGTAGTTTATTCCTCACTTTACGTTTTCTAATTTTGTTACTCACTTCCTTATTTTGTTTCCGTCATGTTCTAGTCTCGAGATCAATTTCACTGCGTCAAGAACATATTTTCGGGGATTTTTATTTAATGTAAATAAACAGGTAACTAACCAGAATACGATACCAGTAGGGTTAGGCCAGACTATTACCATCGTTAGAAATTTACCACGCAACGTTTCCCACCACATAACGATCTGTGGTCGTCTTCAGGTGTAAACTAAACTAAATTAAATAACAATTGGTAGTTCAGGTAGTTAGTTAAACTAATATTTTAAATACAATCTGTGATTGAGTAGATATACATTTGCTGTGGAAATATTAGAAGAACGGTGATACCCACAACAACTTGTAAGAACTGTACATCGCCTCTATATAACGGAACAAGAATAGCTATTAAAAATAATTGTAGTATCTCTCAACAAACATCTGTCAATCTAGATGTTAGACAAGGGTGCAGTATATCACATACTCTTTTCAACACTTATATCGACGATCTAGTACGGAAACGGAAACAATTAGTGAATCCTGGTACTAAGATATCACGAGGCAGATATCTGAATGTACTGCTGTTTGCTGACGGCTTGCTTGTAATTCATCACACAGATTGTGTGGAAATCTGTTTTTAAGATTCACCCGATTTGCAAACTATACAATATGAAAATCTCCACTACGAAAACAAAGGTAAGGAAGCGACGAGAACAAAAATAATAATTAATGATCAAAATATAGAACAGATTTTAGCTATTTGGGAAATGATATTAGCTACGATAAGAATTATGATGTTGATGTTAAGTTATGTAAGTCCAGACGATCTGTGGGACAATCGATCGTATTTTTAGAAACGAGGTACGTCGAGATACAAAATTAAAGTTTTTAAACGTTATGGCAGTCACCGTACTGTCCTATGGGTGTGATTTGTGGACAAAACAAATGGAACAAGAAAGTTGAAAACATCCCTCGAAAATGGCGTCCTTAAGAGAAGTTAAAAGGTGTTCTGAACTTGATCGTATAAAGAATGAGGTCGTAAGAGAAGAATTGCAAGATTTCAACTCGATCGAAAGATTAAAAGTTAATAAGCAACGGTGGAAAGAACACTTATAAATATTGTCAGATTCAAGACTGGGTAAACAAGTAAACGTATAGGTGTGTGGGTAGACCCAGAAAGAGAACAGGCAGCACCTTGCCTATGCTGTGATAGACCTACTCGAGATTAATTCACTAACAAGCGCGAACCCATCACCAACATAAACATTTAAACACAACTAAAGACAAACTATATAAAAAAGCGTCAACTTGCGTCAGCGTGGTTGTGCTTCCCGGATTTACAGGGTAGGTAGCGGTACATTTTTTTCTACATAGTTTTTCTTTAGTTGTGTTTAACTTTGTTTGTGGTGGTGGTTTATTCTTTCGGCGGTTCTCGCTTATTAGTGAACGAATCTCGTATTTTACGTAACTAGTTTAACTTACACGTGAAAACCACCACACAACGGTGTGTAGTAAATTTCTAAACACTTCTGATAACGTTCACGTACCATTGAAAGTTAGGTTTAAACATCGTAAGAATATGATAAATATAATGACGCGATAATTATCGTACAAATTCACAACGATTAACGTTTTTACGTACAATTATTCTTCTTTTTCCTTATAGCAACTGTTAATGTTATTGTTTTTTCTCTCGGTAATTGAATATTATATTGTATTAGCACGATAATATATTTATTTTCTTCAAATGAACTGAAGATATATATTCAATACATATTTGAATCTCTAACAGCGTATATTATCTCTGACACACACACACACACACACACAATAATATAAAATATTTACTTAAGGAAGAAATTTATTATCGCACTAATATATTATGATAATTATTATTATGTTAACGGACGTTAATTATTTTAATGTACCTATCTTCTCTGATAGATCCAGCAAGTATTATTGGTGATCCAAGTGTAGTCGATCTCCAAGTGTGTTTTTAAAATATCGATAAAAGGCCAACACATAATGAATAGTAAGGGAAATAAAGGGAGAAATAAAACAAAATCAATAACGGGGGAGGAAATGACACAACGTGGGTATGTGTTAGGTGGAAAGAATAAACGAGATATGATACGAAGAGGGGGAGGAAGGTAGATGTGAAGAAGAAACGATTAAATGGATCCAGAGACGTCAGGGAATTGGATTCATACGCATAGGGAAGAGCGATCAAGAAGGAAGACTCGTGTTGTCAGCGATTCGGTATATTTTCATTTCGAGTCTTTCTGTATTACAGTGTTCTCATATTTCCTACGTTTATCTTATAAATTTTATCCAGTTTAAGCCATTTGTTTTCGAATTCTGTTTGCATCTTCCTTTAATATACTCGCGTTTCGTTATGCCAAACCATGCGCTGTCTCTTGCACATCTTCCACTGAAATCTTCATTGTGTTTATTGGTTTTCTGTTAAGCGATTTCTTTGTTAAAATTTAGTCGTGTCTTGGGGAACAATTTCTACTGATGTCTAAACATAAAGAATACGTAAACATATAAACTGAATACAGTTTAATACTTTGTATGAATTGAATTCATATACGCGAAACATACTGCGTAGGCAGTTGGACCTTGAAGATGAAAGATTAATAGCCTTATATTGATGAACATTGTGGAAGAGAGAATGAGTAAGACGGGAAGATCAGAACTAACAGTATTCCTCGACGCCCGTTCTTCGTTTTATGAAAATAATCGAACCATTTCTCGGTTGAAATTCTGTCGAATCCAAGAGAATCTCAGTTTCTCCATGTGTCGGGACTTTTTAAATTAAAAAGTACATAAACCTCTGGAAGAAACACAATTAAATTGTTTATATAAAGATACGTATAAAACTTTAGAAATATACTATAGTGCTCCCTGAACTGCACAACTCGCTCACTATTTTGAACGAAGTACGTTTATTATTACATAAATTTTGATGTTAGATAATTTTTCAATTGTGGAAAAAATTACAAACGTCACGATTTCTCTACTGTTTATTTAGCAAAAATATAACAATTATGGAGCACACAATCGTACAATAAACATTAAACATTTGAAACATTCATATTGGGTTATAATTCCTTTTAGTGTGACACCCTCTTTTGGTTTGTCATAATGTTTTCAAATTTGTTATCTCTTTTTTCGGTCCCAAAATTTTAAAACTTCCAACACTTAAAGCCACATTCAGATATTAGTTGAAATTCTCTTTAATTTGATACCCCACATGAAGTTTTTCATTTTTTTTTCAAAATTTTCACTTTGGGCCCTTACGTCCAAAAATTTTGATATTTTCAAACATGAACACTATATTCGGTTGGTGGTTAAAGTTCCCTTTAATTTGATATCCCTGCACGGGGTTTCGGGATTTTTTACAACTTTGATCCCCTCACATTTTCGCTTTCCGCCCCCTCAAGATAATGGCTTTAATGATGTCTTTACATCATGTCGTGTAGCAGATCTGTTTGTCAGTCGAACTGACTAGAACGCCGCATCAACGCAGAACTGATAGCGCTGTTTTAGTCCACGTATAAGCACTGTATCTCGCGTATAAGCACTGCATGTAAGCAAAACGTTTTTCCGTGTAGCTGGTTTTACGCCTAAGTAGCTGGATTCGACACGTGTGGCCGGAAAGATAGAGCCGAGATTGGCAAAGTTAAGAAATATACTTGATGTCGAGGGTGACAATATTGAGATTAAACCTAATATTCCAGAGCTAATTGTTCAAAAGCAGCTTCATTGTTCACATTTAACTTTGTTTAATATCATTAAAGCATTAATATTATAAATTTGCAAGTTAAGAGAATTATCATTTTAATACATTTTAATGAAAATATAAGAGTTTGTATCATATTTACTGTTTTTTTTTTGTTTCATAACTCAGACGGCTTCCGTGTAATTTTTAATTGGGGGGGTCCGGGAACTGAAAAGTTTGGGAGCCACTGCTCTATAGGGTAAAAGAATGGGCATGTATGGGAAGGCTTACGAAAATCGGTTGATGGGTTCAAAAGGTTCAAAAGTTATCGTGAGACATACCCTAAACAGATAGACAGATAGACAGATGACAGATGACGGTCTAGGTTGAAACTGAGAACTCGCTTTGCTCGTACAAAAAATATTTCACCAGCTTTATGGGACGAGCGATCGCAAAGGAATCGACTAGCTGTGGACGCATCACTTTGCCATAAACATATCTAATGAAATTTTCATAAGTACTGTTTCCGGAATTCCACAGTTTCGTTCACTCGCATGCGGGAACGCGACCTTGATTCTGAAACCGGTTACCCGTCTTCCACAAGGAAGTTTTTACTCGAGGTATTTCCAACCTGACCCCCAAACAATGATAAATAGTTCGTATTCGCGTCAAATACGAACCTCGCTGTTCGTAGCATTTTGTATGGTTTCCTACGAAGAGAAATGGAAATAATCATGGTATATGAATGTATGCGCGCACGCGCAAACATACAGAGTTAATATTCTATGAGTCAAGATGTATTACCATTTAGCTGTGAGATGTGTTCGGGCGTTAATTTCTGCGCCCTTCGTCGGACTCCGTTAACTGGAGTCTGTATATATTCTAAAGGGACGGACAGGGGCGTATTTGGAGGGGGGGGGCGAACGGGACCGGAACCCCTCAGAGGGTCGAATAAAATGACAAATTTTGTTAATCTCTTAACTTGTAGGCTGTTTTATTTTATTTTTTCAGCTGTGTACGCTAATATAGTAGTAGCTCTTTTTTAAATAGCCTATATAAACAGGTTTAATACACAGCATATAGCATATACGTTTGGAATACGAAATATAGGACAATCAATTCAGTCAATACGTTTTTTTAACAATTTTTCAATAACGCGTATTTTTATTGTGTTATTACCGTTTACGTTAATGGGATTGATTTCAGGATGTTATCACACTTTTTCAGCCACTTTAAAGTTAGTAGAGTTGATTAGTCTTAATTTGTTTCTCTTTTGTGTGAAGCCGAGCCAACCCCGGACCCCCCCCCAAACCACATCCTAAATACGCCACTGTTGGCTGATACGTATTTGAGTGTCAACCCATTTGTTACCTACTGTCGCGTGTAACACATACGTAATATTTTTATTAGGGAATTTTCTCAGTGCTGAGGGTTTCCCCTACCAATGCACTACAAAGACAAATTACATATATTAGCAACACGTTAAACATATACAAGGAATTTCCCAATACGCCCAGTTGTTATCCTCATGGTTCCTCCATACGCCCAATACGCCCAAACATGGTTCTATCTTTGGCATCTTCTAATTGAAGGTCATACGTGTCCATGTCCTTCTGTACACAGTCAATCCATTTTTCCTGTGCTTCCCCTTCTTCTTCTTCCTTCTGGCCTCAATTCTGCCACTTTTGGGATGTTCCTACCTTCTTCCATTCTTCTGAGATGCCCGTACTGCATTAATCGTTTTTGTTCTGTCACTTCCACAGCCGTCAATACTTGCCTGATTGTTTCATTCCTCACTTTTTCCATCGTGGATCTGCTGACCGCTCTTCACCAGTCTCTGTAGAAAGCAACCTCTTCAGATTCTGTGTGTTCATCGTCCGTATAGTATCGTACTCTCAACAATTGTCTTGTAGATCATTAATTTGCATCTGTTTATTATATTCCTACTGCATAAGATCGAATTTAACATTCCTCTAGGTTTTGGGGTAATGGAGTGGGCCTCACTCAATGAAAAAATATACAGTGGTAAAAGACCAAACACGGAGTCTCGAAAAAGATGGATAAATGGAAAATATACGTCATTAGTAACAAAATTAATAATAAACAAAACTACGGTGAAGTGCGGTCCCTCCAACAAGGAGTCGCCGGGGAACTTCCGAAATAGGCACAAGAAACTTTTTCCTAATTATTTTGAAAGTATTGTTAAATCTCCCCTGAGTTATTTATCATAGGATTCTTCCAGCGAATTCTAGCGTCTGTTTTCTTAGCTAGTCTTGTTCCAGTGGATTCTTGCAATTCTGCAGATGTCGTCTTTCCGACTAGCTGTTGTCGCTTCTTTTTTGCTCTTCCGCTCAAGTAGCCACCAATTCGTTCTTGCACCATGACCAGCCCAACTTCATTGGCATCTCTCATTTTTGTTAGACGTCTTACCGCTGTCACTCAAAATCCGTAAAACGCGTCTTTCCAGTGCTTTCTGTGTCGTCTCAGTTTCTGCATATGATTCGTATCAAGGAACGATATCTGAGCACTGTAAAGTAGTACGCTCCCTGCCCTGCAGAACTCGCTCACTATTTCCAACGAAGTATATAAATTTCAATATTAGATAATTTTCCAATCATGAGAAAAATTACAAAAACTCGAAGTTACTATTTTTTTTTTAGTAATACAAACAATATTGTAAAGCACACAATCATATAATATGTACTAAAAATTCGATAAAAGGTAAACACAATATAGTGATTAAGTCAAATTTTTACTAAACTTGTATTGCAACCACTAACACGCAATTATACTTTCCATAAGCGCTTTCAAGCATCTCGGCTCATCTTCAGATGGAACATAACCACAAAGGTTTGAAAGCGCTTATGGAAAGTATAATTGCGTGTTAGTGGTTGCAATACATGTTTAGTAAAAATTCCATACATTCGGATTTGGATTATAATTCCATTTAGTCTGACAACTTACTTCATTTTACCAATTTTTCCAAATTTTTGATCTTTTCTTAGCCCTTGAGGACTCAACATTTTGAAATTTCCAAAACTTAATACTACATTCAGTTTGTTAGTTAAAATTAACTTTAATTTGATACTTCACATGAATTTTTGCAATTTTATGAAAATTTCCATCCACTTTTGGGTTTTTGGGCCCTGACGTCCAAAAATTAAAAAAAATTAAAAAATATTCTGACTGCGGTTAAAATTCTCTTTAATTTGATACCCCACATGGGCGTTTGCGATTTTTCGAAAATTTTGACTGCTTTACGTTTTTGTCTACCGCCCCCCATATTTTTAGGGAGATCATCCTAAAAAAACAACAGATTTCTGTAGAGTAAAAGTGTGGGTATGCATGCCAAGTTTTACGAAAATTAGTTGATGCGTTCAAAAGTTATCTATGCGTAAACTAATTTTGATTAATTTAATTTTTGTATTTTGTTATTTAAACGGTCCTAATTTGGAATAATACGTTCATTAGTTATTTTGTTTGTTTTATGAAGTTTTCAAATTATTATAAGAATTATTGATAATTAAAACTATTGCCAATGTTTTATGTTGTACATGTGGAACTAATAAAGACTGAATTGTTATTATATTTTTATTAGTACGATTATATTATTTATCGTAACTCTAGAGGTTGTCTTGATAAAAATAGTAAAAATAAATTGTTACGTTTGTGTAAAATCAATACAAAGTGAAGCTTACGCTGATGGTCTGGTTGTAGTTTGCAGTAATAAAACTACCTCAAAAGTCATATCGCTAAAACGTGACAAAGAGAGGCACAGAAGCCTGGCTTAAAGATAACTGACACAAAATACAGAGAGAAAATAATAACAACAATGATAACTTTATAATAGGAAATTATAGTTTCAAATGTGTACACGACTTCGTTACTCGGGGTCTAAACTTAATATATAAACGGTATGACAAATGAAGTAAAAATTTCAGAAACAGATGCCATTATGCGCAGAAATTCTTAACAAAAACGCACTTGTTAAATAAAATCATTAAACTTTATTTTTACTTTATAAGGGCCTAATTCGGCCCGTGATAACTTATTGTACTGAAGCCCGGACACTGACAAATGCTGATTAACTAATCAGGCGTTGAGAACAGAGGGCAGGCGAAGGGAAATTTGTAAGAAAAATAAGAATAAATTAAAAAATTTCAAGGGTCTTAAATGAAATAAAATAAAATAAAATGAAAATAAAATAAATAAAATTTAAAAAATGATATAAAAGAAATAAAATAAAATAAATTATATAAATTAAAATAAAATTGAATTTTAACAATAACATAAAATGAATAAATTGATTAAAGAAATTTTTAAATAAAAAATAAAATTTAATAAAATAAAATAATATATGTAATAAAAAGACAAAAATAATTACACTAATCTTAATAGAAATGAGGACGAAGTTAAAGCTTCTTAAACAAAACAATCATCGCAGATTTAACATCACTAATAATGTAAGCATAGGCGCTTTCATATAGACGCAGTGCATTCATTCTAACGATAAACAGCGAACAAGGAACAGAAGTAAACCAGTTATAACATTTTAAAACAACAGAAAATTTTTCTTATAAGGATGAAATATATAAGCGCAAGGAAGAATAGTGATTAATGAAGCACATAAAGAAAAAACATTTAAGTGACTAAATAGATCATTTTATATTATAGTAATAAAATAAATTATATAAATAAAACACAAATTATATATAACTAAATACAGGGAGCTAACTTTTTTATATATGTCATGCCTATTTCCAAGTTCTCTCTAAATACAATATCTAAAGATTAATCGCGAATTCATTGTAACCACTTGACTTTGCAACTATATAATCGTTGCTCAGGACGGAGTACACGTTGTTCATCCAATATCGAAATAGTTTTGTCCGAGTTACAATTATGGTACTACTAAAAGAAGAAGCTGCTTATTGCTCTACCGCGGGCCTCAATAGTGCAAGGGAGCACTGTAGATCGGGTTTGTACAAGGTGCGCGGCGGTTGAAGGAATTTGAAGGGATACTTTACAACCTCCAAAAGGTATATACAAGGTGCACGCGAGACAACATTTTATTTATTTAATATATTGCCTTATTTCACTTCCGTTTTGTGATTTCTTTTAGTAGCTTTGTGACTTGTTTCCGAACGATCATTCCATCTTCAGACATAGGGTACATACAAACTGATTCACGTAGGCGCTACTTGAACGGTGTGCACGGATGCGTTTTGGCATCTAAATATTTTTATCTTTATTCATTTAATTGCTGTTTCATTGTATTTACTAAAAAAGAAACGCGGACTTCCTATTAAATACATAAAAATTCATGTTTGAGAATATAGCATTTAAACAACCGTTTGTCAGTGAGTGTAACAGTCCCTGTTCCAAAAAATGTCCACCCTTTAAATATTATGGTATTATAAGATTTGTCGCTGAGCGAGCGGCCCGTGGCAGTCCACTAGGTCGAAAGTTACTTTGATCAGATTATAGATACGTTACATATAACATTAAAGAACATTTCAATCTACTAGATTGATAAAACGTCCCTACTTATTTCGCCCTGAGCGCGGTTTATGGAATAAATATGAAATAATTTGCTTTTCACGAAATAATAACATACATTTAGAAATTAACTTTCATATTAAATGACCACGATTGATCTCTGATGTATCGTTGTCTGAGGAAGAAAAAATTTCTATTACCGAGGTTAAGAATTCTCTGTAAAAAATGGACCGGTACCAGGAACAAATGAACTCGGTATAAGCTCTTTAAAAATAGGACAGACCTACATTTTGACTTTTGGCATATGTCTTCAATTAATTTTTAAAAGGTGAAGAGCTCCCTCTCGACTGGAAGACTGCGTATGTTTCCAGCCTCCACAAAAAGACGGCAACAGAAAGATACTATCGAATTACAGAGGAGTAAGTGTAACCAACTCTATCTCAGGTTTATATGGAAAACTTACCAAAGCAAGAACTAAAAGCCAATATGATGATATTGATGAACAGAATGGGGTTCGTGTAGGCCTGTATTGTTTAGATAATATCTTCACATTAAAAACAACTTCTTGAAAAAAGAATGACGAAAAATGTAGTAAACCATTTAGTATTTATACGCTTCAAGAAAGCATACGATAGTGTTCCACTGAATAAGCTATGCCGGTGTTATTAAAAAGTGGTGTCAATGCTGTATATATGTTAGAGCTATGAAGTCGTAGCTATACACCAACATTACTAGCAGCATGAAGATAGGCTCAAGACTATCTGATAAATTTACAGTTCTGATTGTCACAAGTTTGAGAAACTAAAAGCGGCAATGCGAAAACTCCAACTGAGACGGAAGGTCGAAAATTCCTTGCTTACTTGAGAAACTTAGGACGCGTTTCTTTTCTCGTTGGTTTTGGAGTTCTCCTGACAGTGCCACATTGTTTAGACATATTTACAGCTCAGATAGTGACCTGCTCTAGAACAGTACCAACATCAACAATTTCTGCTCGTATTGGATCACCTCCATCTAAAGCTATCACATTGGTCTTCAATGTGGATCTGTAATCCGAAATCCGTGCACATTCGACTCGATGAGTGTACAGTCATCTTCAAGCCGCTTTCAGAGTTCGAAAGGTTTGCAAAGTACATTGTACTTTCGATTTTTGGTCTGAAGTCCTTGGCAAGAGGAGGAGGTTCGCGCTTTATCGGCTCAGCGGTTTGCGGTATCTTAGTATTGGCAACCGCTGCTCTAAATAAAGTTGACCTCGTCATTAGCAAACAACAACGTGCAGACTGCTGAGTGACCAATCATAAAATGCTCCAATAGGTTTTTTTACCAATCGTGCATTACATCGTCTATATATAGATTAATGAAGAAAATTGTGTTAGTGGTTGAAATCACAAGCAGAATGATCACTGTTGCACACCACTATATAAAATTATTCCGATTAGCGCTTTCAAGCTTCACAGCTCATCGTCAGATCGGAATTAAACCAAAAACCTGAAAAAACCCTTCACTCACATCTCACCCCACCCTACTCACACACAACAAGCTATAATTGAATGTCCCTTCCCCACCCTCAGCCCTGTCCCACCATCTGGACAGTTACATATTTTTCTAGCAAATTCCTTATGATTCAGTGTTGTGTGTGTGTGTGTGTGTGTGTGTGTATGTGTGTGCGCGTGCATTCCTTTTAAACCTAGTCTTTCTCATCCACACATGTGTGCCAGTCACACACACTTATTTTAAAAACACCTAATTAGTCCTAATCAATTTAATTCTTAATCTTATCTATCTGTCCTGTATCATTTACTTCTTAATTATGTTATAAAATATTTCTTCATTATCAAATTTAATTTTAGTATTAATTAAATTGTGTAACCCTTTTTCTCTTTCTTTCAATATTTCTAACTCCTCCCTAAGCTTTCTTTCAACTGTGTTATTTACTATTTTTACAATTTCGTAGTCTTCCAAAGGATTAACAAACTTATGGTTGTCTTCTACGAAACATCTTGCGTATAACGAATTCGTTGTTCTATTACCTTCTGCACGTTTGTGGTCAGACAACCTGCATACGAATTTTCGTCCTGTCTCACCTAGGTACACTTTGTTGCAGTCTCTACATTTTAATTTATAAAACAAAGTGTACCTAGGTGAGACAGGACGAAAATTCGTATGCAGGTTGTCTGACCACAAACGTGGAGAAGGTAATAGAACAACGAATTCGTTATATGCAAGACATTTCATAGAAGACAACCATAAGTTTGTTAATCCTTTGGAAGACTACGAAATTGTAAAAATAGTAAATAACACAGTTGAAAGGAAGCTTAGGGAGGAGTTAGAAATACTGAAAGAAAGAGAAAAAGGGTTACACAATTTAATTAATACTAAAATTAAATTTGATAATGAAAAAATATTTTATAACATAATTAAGAAGTAAATGATAGAGGACAGATAGATAAGATTAAGAATTAAATTCCTTAGGACTAATTAGGTGTTTTAAAATAAGGGTGTGTGACTGGCACACATGTGTGGATGAGAAAGACTAGGTTTAAAAGGAATGCACGCACGCACACACACACACACACACACACACAACACTGAATCACAAGGAATTTGCTAGAAAAATATGTAACTGTCCAGATGGTGGGACAGGGCTGAGGGTGGGGAAGGGACATTCAATTATAGCTTGTTGTGTGTGAGTAGGGTGGGGTGAGATGTGAGTGAAGGGTTTTTTCAGGTTTTTGGTTTAATTCCGATCTGACGATGAGCTGTGAAGCTTGAAAGCGCTAATCGGAATAATTTTATATAGTGGTGTGCAACAGTGATCATTCTGCTTATATATAGATTAAAAAGAGAAGGTTATAATGGGCAACCTTGTCTTACGCCACAATTGATCGGGCCCACAATAGGAGTCGAGTTCAGTCTTCCTGGCTCAATTAAGATTTGGTTTTGCACATAAGGAGTAAGATGTAAACATAAAAAATCGACTTATCTAGCCTAGCTTATGGAGGAGAGAGTACTATTATCGGTTGGACCCAAGCAACAAATCAGCAATTTTAACCGAAAGCTCCATGGTCGGTGAGACAATCGAACAATTCAAGCGCAAAAAATCACACTGACTAATCTCACTTGATTTACATCAAAGTATTTTAGTTAATTAATATTAGTTGTTAAATTTAATAAGTTACAATTAATTTTAGTAAAGAAATACGTTTACAAAGTACACTGTACTTTCGATTTGTGGTCTCAAGTCCTTGATAAGAGGAGGAGGTTCGCGCTTTATCGACTCTGCGGTTTGCGGTCATCTTAGTGTTGGCAACCGCTACCCTAAATAAAGTTGACCGCAAAATCGCGACTCAGTTTGGTGCACAACGTTAAAGTATGCGTTAGTACGTAGTTAAAACGTGTACGGAAGTCGAACTTCTTCTGATAGTTCCTATCCGTTTCGGATGCTGGATTTCATACAGACTATTTTAACTTTCTGTACTGCTGCACTGAATAAGTCAGTTGTATTCATGCCAAACCAGGTCCATAAGATTCTCGGTCGCCCAACTCCTCTCTTTCCAAGTACTTTTCCCTGTAGTATGGACTACAGCAAGTAAAATCTCTGTTCATTTCTCATGAGATGTCTCAGGTACTGAAGCTTTCTTATTTTTACTGTGTTAATAATTTCCCTTTGTTTCTTCATCCTTATGAGAACTTCAACATTAGTTATATGTGTTGTTCATGAAATGCTCAGTATTCTACGGTAAAGGCACATTTCGAAAGATTCCAATTTTTTAGTCGTGGCTTCAGTCAAAGTCCAAGATTTTACATCGTAGAAGAGGGCCGAGAATACGTAGCAGCGTAAAAGTCTCATCTTTGTGTTTATTGTTATATCGTGACTTTTGAATAAACTGCTCATTCTAGTGTACACTGCTCTTGCCTTTTCCATTCTGCTCTTTATTTCTTGAGAGTGGTCCCATTGTTCATTGACTATAGTACCAAGATATATGAATTTGCTTACACGTTCAACTGGCCTTTGGTTTATATTAAGGGTGCAGTTTGTGAACTTGTTGTTAGAGATAGAATCATTAGCTTCGTTTTATTAACACTGATGCGTAGCCCATTATCTACGGCTGCTTTCTGTCACTCTATTCATTAGTTGTTGCAGCCCCTCTAAGCTATCTGTGAATATGACGCATAACGTATGCTGTGTTGTATTGTCATTTACCTGATCTACGCCTACACGTAAGTTAGTAGGATCGGTCCGATAAACTGTAACGCACTGTACTGTACTAACATCGGATATTATTCTCACTTAAATTTACAACCATATTACCAATATTACATATGTCTATGGGTGTGAGTTCAACGTAATCCCAGGCTAGTCGCTCCCGAAATGAGATTTCTCAGGCACGTGGCAGGATAAGCAAATGTAACTGAATATTCCACCAACTTTGTTACTACTTATTGTCACACTGCTAAAAACTTCGTTCTTGACGAGGCTTTTCGGCGTCTCCACCGTCTTCAGGTCTTCAATAGAAATGCCTCGTCAAGAACGAAGTATTTAGCAGTTGCCAATAAGTAGTGACAAAGTTGGTGTTAAGATGGCTGCTAATAAAACTAAAAAAACTGGTAACCGAATATTGTAAGTATACTCGATATGATCGCCCGATATTGGCTAAAATGGTTGAAACATCTCAACCGAATGGATGACTGCCGCATCCCCAGACGGAGAGGAGTGGGGCGTCGGAAGAAGCGTTGGAGTGGCCGGCAGTAGTCTGTCTGTTTGGCACCCGAACAAAGCATTATTTTTTGGTTTAATTCTTCGTGAAGATTATGATGATTACCAATATTACTAGAAATATTTCGTAATACAATAACATGAAAAATTAATAATGCTATACATTAGTAACGACAGTAACGGCCTACTGAACAGTGCTATTATGGTTTATAAAAAAAAATGAAAACACTTATATATTTACATTATCCATAAGTGATACAATACTGTACAGTAGTCATGACGTTTGCAGGAGTGGGAATACACCTCTCCATCCCCTCCGGCAGATTGTTAGCGTAATGCCCGAAAGTGGAGGACATTCACCTGTGAACATACGTACTCAACCATCGTTCTACGTCTGTGATTTCCCGCGACCTTCTTGTAAAAACAACTTAACAGTTACTGTATTCACTTCAATGAGTAAATTACTGATAAAATATTATTTAATTGAAAATGGTCATGCAGCAGTGGCATGTCCAGAATTTGGCCTGCGGGGGGGGGTTCCGTGATCGGGTTGGCTTCATACAAAAGAAAAACCAAGTTAAAACTAGTCAACATTACTATCTGTAAATGGCTGAAATCAGTCCCATTAAAGTAAACTGTAATACTACAATGAAAATACGCGTTATTGAAACATTCTTAAAAGACACATAATGGCTGAATTGATTTTCCTATATTTCATATTTCAAACGTATACCTAATGAGGTGTAATATACCTGTTTGTATATTTAAAAAAGAGCTACAACTATATTAGCGCACACAACTGAAAAAAATTAAATAAAACAGCCTAAAAATTAAGAGCCTAACAAAATTCGTCAACTTTTTTGACCCTCTGGGGGGGGGGGAGGTCCGGTCCAGTTCGTCCTCCCCGTAAATACGCCCCTATCTTGCAAGGGAAACCCATGAAAAAATGTTTCACCGATTCACTAAACATCTAAGTAGATGAATATTAGATTTAAGTTTGTTTAATGGAAAGAGTATTCGCGATAGTCCTCTTTTATTTTCATGAGTTTACAAGACCCAGTTCATTTCCTTCCATCCCTCGACTAGAGAAAACAGACGCGCTTGTCCGATGGTCGTCCTTGATTCGTACTCAGTCGCGATAGTTATTCAAAG